>JARQOD010005273.1:0-48990 GCA_033576555.1 Oophaga sylvatica | reverse complement strand
CTTGGGTGCGAGGAAAACACAGGAGACATAGGTTGAAATGAAATGACTTGTATTACTTCATACAAGCATGCTGAAAAGTTCACACAGTTTGCAGGAACAGCGACAGGAGACACAGCAGGCCAGAGTAACTTCAAGCTCTACAATAACTCTCCAAAGCAGGTTCAGGATCTCTTCTCTGTACCGTAATTCCTCTGCAAACATGGATTCACCAAACAGCAGGTTTCCAGAGTCCAAAAGTGTTCCAAGGTTCCTCAGTAGGGAATAGCTGGAGTACAAGTCCAAGGCTTCCAGGAGTCAGGTCACAGACTGACTGAGGCTTGATTCAGGAGCACTGATTGTTCAGCTGAGGCTGCTTAAGAAGCAAGAGGGAAGAATCAGGGCGGGAACATGAAAACTGGAAACTCCATATTAACTGAGGGCAAGAGCTGCAGAAAGACAGAAAGCAAAATGGCCGACGGAAAACTGAGTTTCAAGGAACATGTCAGAGACAAAGAACCTTACATTACTCCCCCCTTAGGGACAACCTCCGGATGACCTCAGACCAGGCTTGTCAGGGTACCTCTGATGAAACTGGCGGAGCAGGCGAGGAGCATTTACATTATTGACTGGTTCCCATGAGTTGTCCTCCACTGGGTAGCCCTGCCATTTAATCAAATATTGCAACTGATTTCTGTACAACCTGGAATCTAGAATCCTTTCCACCATAAATTCTTTCTGACCATCGACCAGCACTGGGTCAGGGCAAGGAGAAGAACGTCCAGGAAACGTATTGGGTGTTGCAGCCTTTAGTAGGGATACATGAAAGACAGGGTGGATTCTCATAGTTCTGGGCAGTTGAAGACGACAAGCAACAGCACTTATAATCTTACTGATCTTATAAGGTCCAATGTACTTATGTCCCAATTTAGACGATGGAATCTTTAATTTAAGATTTCTGGTTGACAGCCAGACCAAATCTCCTACCTTGAAAGCTGGTGCAGGTTTACGAAATTTATCTGCTGCTTTCTTGTACCTTTCCTGAGCCAATTCTAGATTTTCCTTTAGAAGATCCATATTCTTTTGTAAAGAAGTGATTCTTTCAGCCACTGCCGGCAAGGGCGTATCTATGGGAAATCGAGGAAGAATGTTAGGATGATAACCTAGATTGGAGTAAAAAGGAGACTGCTTAGTGGAGGCGCTCTGAGAGTTGTTATAAGAGAACTCAGCCAGTGGAAGTAGATCCACCCAATCATCCTGTAGGTGGCAGATAAAACAGCGGAGATACTGCTCCAGGGTCTGATTGGTTCGTTCTGTCTGTCCATTAGTCTGGGGATGAAAAGCAGAAGAAAGGTTTACTTTAATGTCCAATGCTGCACAGAAATTTTGCCAAAACCTTGAAGTGAATTGCACCCCTCGATCCGAAATGACCTCATCCGGTACTCCATGTAAGCGAAACACATTCTTAATCATCAAGTCTGATGTCTGTTTTGCAGTGGGTAAGCCGACACAAGGGATAAAATGAGCTGCCTTTGTTAGACGGTCAACCACCACTAGAATGGTGTTCTTCCCTTGAGAGGTTGGTAACTCCACAATGAAGTCCATAGAAATGGATCCCCACGGGCGGGACGGGGTGGGAAGAGGTTGCAACAGACCAGTTGGTGAGGAGCGAGGTGTTTTGCATCTTGCACAGACTTCACATGAAGTGACATAGTTTAAGACATCTTTCCTGTAAGTGGGCCACCAAAAGAAACGAGAAAGAAATTCTTGTGTCTTTAGAATTCCCCTATGCCCGGCTATCTTGGAATCGTGGATGAGTTGCAATACTCTCAATCTGACTGTTTCAGGTATATACAGACGTTGTCCCTGAATCCACACACCATTCTTAAAGACAAGACTTACGTCCCTTGGGGGTTGAGCCAACAAAGAATCCGCATGGTATGCTTCCTTGATGTCCTTAAGTAGGTCTTGATTATGAATCACTCCCAGGAATCTAGAGTCAGGAAGAATAGTCTTAGGAGGAGTAAGTGGACGTGTCTCTGCTGAATGAATCCTAGAGAGTGCATCGGCCTTTCCATTGCGCGATCCTGGTCTATAAGAAATGACAAAATTAAATTGGTTTAGGAAAAGATTCCAGTGAGCCTGGCGAGGAGTCAGGCACTTAGCCGACCAGATAAATTCAAGGTTACGATGGTCTGTCAGGACGACTATTTGCTGTGCAGCTCCCTGAAGAAGGTGTCTCCATTCCTTGAAGGCGGCAATAATGGCCAACAATTCTCTATTGCCCACATCGTAGTTCCTCTCAGCCGAAGACAACTGCTGGGAAAAGAAGGCACAGGGATGCAAGACATTCTTCTCACCTGTTCTCTGAGAGAGTATAGCTCCAACGGCACAGTCTGAAGCATCCACCTCTATTATGAAGGCAAGCTCGGGGTTGGGATGTACTAAGATAGGTGCGGTGGTAAATTTATCCTTTAAACAGGAAAATGCTTCCTGAGCTTGCGGGGTCCAGGAGAACCTAGACTGTTTCCGGGTAAGTTGGGTGATAGGTGACACTACCTCAGAAAAATTCTTAATGAAACGTCTATAGAAGTTGGCAAACCCGATGAAACGCTGCACCTCCTTCACATTTCTAGGAATTGGCCAATCCTTGATGGCTTGGGTCTTGCTTCCATCCATACTAATCCCTTGCGTAGATAGTACATACCCCAGAAATTGAATTTCGGTCCTATGGAATTCACATTTTTCAAGCTTGATGTAGAGATGGTTTTGTCTTAGGCGTTCTAAGACCATTCTCACATGTCCATGATGTTCCTCTGTGGAGTTAGAAAAAATTAGAATATCATCCAGATAAATCACCACAAATGTATCTAGGAGATCCCTGAAGATATCATTCACGAAGTGTTGGAAAGTGGCTGGGGCGGTACTCAGACCAAAAGGCATAACTAGATATTCAAAGTGTCCATAGCGTGACCTGAAAGCAGTCTTCCATTCATCCCCAGGTCTAATACGGACCAAGTTATAGGCCCCACGGAGATCCAGTTTAGAGAAAATTTTGGCATGCCGCACTCTCTCCAACAACTCAGGGATTAAAGGCAATGGATAACGGTTTCTAATAGTAACCTTATTGAGTTCCCTATAGTCTATGCAGGGTCTCAGAGATCCATCTTTCTTCTTCACAAAGAAGATGGGTGCACCTGCGGGAGATGAAGAGGGGCGTATGAAGCCCTTGGCTAAATTTTCGTCTATATAATCCTTCAAAGCTTTTAGCTCGGGCCCCGCTAGGGGGTAGATCTTACCAAAAGGTATCTCGGCTCCAGGCAATAATTCAATTGGACAATCATATGGACGGTGAGGAGGAAGCTGATCAGCGTTCTTCTTGTCACATAAATCCACATAGTCCTGGTATACAGCTGGTAGTTCAGGGACTGACATGGTTCCTTTAGGAACAGAGCAAGCTGAAATTCCTTGACTCATCTGTTTCTCCGGAAAGTGTAATTCCTTGGTCTCCCAGTTAATCGTAGGATTCTGCGCCTGCAGCCATGGTAGCCCTAGAATGATGGGAAAGTGGGGAGAAGATATAAGCAAAAAAGACATTTTCTCCTGATGATCTTTACCCATAAGGACCCTCAAAGGCTCTGTTTCTTGATCCACTGGTCCAGAAGTCAGTAGAGAGCCATCCACAGTCTCCATCTGTACTGGAGTAGCCTTCTTCACTGAACGTATCCCTGTTTCAGAGCAAAGGAGATATCCATAAAATTTCCACTTGCTCCTGAGTCGATCATCGCAGAGCTAGACACCCAGACTGAGTCAACCCAGAGTTTGATGGAAAGGAAGCAATGAGAATTGTTTCTTTTACAACTCAGCTGGGACACCGCTGAGGAAACTTGAAAAATTGCAGCGTTTATACCGTCATCGTCCCCAGAACTAACAGAGTTTAAGTCCGAGAAATCAAAATCTCTTGCAGCAGATCTCTCTGGAGCCTGAGGCTCGGACATGACAGAGCTCCTCTCGCAACACTCACAGTGAATGACTGCTGCAGTAGTCTTACGAGAACGGCTGGGGCAGTTTATAATGAAGTGCCCTGACTTACCACAGTAGAAACATAGATTTTCCTTTATACGATGTTCTTTGCGTGCATCACTAACCCGTCTTTGTAAAGAGTCCACCTGCATGGGTTCAGGTTCTGGTTCCCTTGTGATCCTACTCAAAGGTTCCTTAGCTGAGGAGGGAGGTAGTAAAAGGTTAGTGCGATTATTTTCGAACCATCTCTCTTGTCTGCGTTCAGTCAGACGAGCATCAATACGGATACAATAGTTAATAAAGTCACCTAACGCAGTGGGAGGGTCGGCACGAGCAAGTTCATCCTTAATCAGTGGAGACAACCCTTTCCGAAAAATAGATTTTTTAGCGGAAGTGTCCACAGTGGTATCAAGAGCCCATCTCCTGAAATCCAAGGCATATTCGGCTACTAAACGCTTACCTTGGCGCAAAGTTAACATGGCTGCTTCAGCTGTTGCACCTCGATTGGGGTCATCAAACACCTGCCCCATGGCTGAAATAAAAGCATCAAGGTGATTCAAACAATCATCCTCAGTCTCAATCAGAGGGTTTGCCCACATCAAAGCCTTATTGGTAAGCAACATGATTATAGTAAGCACTTTGGATCGTTCAGTGGGAAATTGTGAAGCATGTGCAGAGAAAAATAAATTGCATTGATTAATAAATCCCCTGAATTTCTCAGGTTCACCGCCAAAACGAAAAGGAGGTAATTTGGGGATCCCAGAACTTGGGATTATGGCAGGAGCCTCGGCTCGTTCCTCTAGAGCCTCAATCCTGGCTCGCAATTCCTGGGTAGTCTGTCCAAACACTTGCAAATTATGATTAGTGAGGTCCTGTAGGCTTGCAAAACGGGTTTTTAAAGTCTGTACATCTGAAAGGATTGTATCAGTCACTCTGCAAAGTTCCTTTATGCGGGCCTCCATCTTCCAGATCTTTTAAGGCAGAGGTGCTGGAAGGAGAAGAGGAAAGGAAAAAAAAAAAAAAAAACAATAGTGTTTACCTGTGGTAACACTCCAGAGTAAAATTTTAAGGGAATGCGCTCACCTGGAATGGTTGTGAGAAGTCACAACCACTGTCATCACATAAGGTATTAAACGGACATCTGCATAAGGTATTAAACGGACATCACAGCAGACACGGCTTTCCCAGACCCAGCAGACACTAAACATTGGCTCCTGAATCTTGTCATGTATAGTGTACAGTTCCTATAGCGTCTTGTGCTTGGGTGCGAGGAAAACACAGGAGACATAGGTTGAGATGAAATGACTTGTATTACTTCATACAAGCATGCTGAAAAGTTCACACAGTTTGCAGGAACAGCGACAGGAGACACAGCAGGCCAGAGTAACTTCAAGCTCTACAATAACTCTCCAAAGCAGGTTCAGGATCTCTTCTCTGTACCGTAATTCCTCTGCAAACATGGATTCACCAAACAGCAGGTTTCCAGAGTCCAAAAGTGTTCCAAGGTTCCTCAGTAGGGAATAGCTGGAGTACAAGTCCAAGGCTTCCAGGAGTCAGGTCACAGACTGACTGAGGCTTGATTCAGGAGCACTGATTGTTCAGCTGAGGCTGCTTAAGAAGCAAGAGGGAAGAATCAGGGCGGGAACATGAAAACTGGAAACTCCATATTAACTGAGAGCAAGAGCTGCAGAAAGACAGAAAGCAAAATGGCCGACGGAAAACTGAGTTTCAAGGAACATGTCAGAGACAAAGAACCTTACAGGGACGCTCACAGGTTACACTGCCTGCAACCCAGCACATTAATGGATAGGACCCCAGATACTCAGGGGAGCTCACAGGTTACACTGCCTGCACCCCAGCACATTGCTGGATAGGACCCCAGATACTCAGGGGAGCTCACAGGTTACACTGCCTGCACCCCAGCACATTACTGGATAAGACCCCAGATACTCAGGGGAGCTCACAGGTTACACTGCCTGCACCCCAGCACATTGCTGGATAGGACCCCAGATACTCAGGGGAGCTCACAGGTTACACTGCCTGCACCCCAGCACATTACTGGATAGGACCCCAGATACTCAGGGGAGCTCACAGGTTACACTGCCTGCACCCCAGCACATTACTAGATAGGACCCCAGATACTCAGGGGAGCTCACAGGTTACACTGCCTGCACCCCAGCACATTACTGGATAGGACCCCAGATACTCAGGGGAGCTCACAGGTTGCACTGCCTGCACCCCAGCACATTACTGGATAGGACCCCAGATACTCAGGGGAGCTCACAGGTTACACTGCCTGCACCCCAGCACATTACTGGATAGGACCCCAGATACTCAGGGGAGCTCACAGGTTACACTGCCTGCACCCAAGCACATTACTGGATAGGACCCCAGATACTCAGGGAGCTCACAGGTTACACTGCCTGCACCCCAGCACATTACTAGATAGGACCCCAGATACTCAGGGGAGCTCACAGGTTACACTGTGCTGGATATATGCAAGGGATTTTATTGTGGGGGGATTTGTTATGTGGGATCCTGCCAAGCAGAGAACTGTGGGTTCAGGCCTGATCATACTCCAGAATCACAGGCAGTATATCCATATACACTCATTCACTCATTTATACACAGAGAAACACATACTGTACACTACATACTACAGACACAAGAAACCTATGCATTCATTCACACACAGGAAAGCACACACTATACACACTATTACATACATTATGCATTACATATACTCGCTGCTTGCCCCATCCCAGGACACCAGGGGCAGGTCAGTGCTCCATATGGGCCCCAGCACAGGAGGAAACAGGGAGCTGCGGCCTCCTCTATGAGTCTGCAGACAGGATCTCCCCCTCCTCCTCCTCCTCTCGGTCAGACTGCCTCCTGTGATCCCAGGATGGCAGCTGCAGAGGAAGGAGTTATGGAGGGGACCAGGGCCGGCGTCAGCACCCGGCACACCCGGGCAAGTGACGGGGCCCTGAGCAGACAGGGGGGCCCACTCGCAGTCTGGCACCCCCGCGCCCGTTAGCGGAGGAGAGCGGTGTCAGCGCCGCCACTGGGCCCCCCCCCCCGCTTGCTCAGGGCCCCGGCATCAGCTGGCACAATACTTACCTCTCCCGTGCCTCCGCTGCCACAGCTCTGGGCTCCAGGGGGCGCCGGCGCTTCCTCTCACAGCCGGCCGCTGAATGACGTCATCATTCAGCGGCCGGCTGTGGCACAGAGCGCGGGGACGCCAGACAGGTAAGACGTGTGTGTGTGTGTCTCTGTGTGTATGTAGTGCGGTGCTTTGTGTGTGTATGTATGTGTGTGTGTGTGTATGTGTGTGGTATGTATGTGAGAGAGTGCTTGTGTGCTGTCTGTGTGTGATGATGGGCAGGCATTGCTGATAATGGGGAGGCATTGATGATGATGATGGGGAGAAGATGATGATAATGGGCAGGCATTGATGATAATGGGCAGGCATTGATGATGGGGAGAAGATGATGATGGGGAGGAGATGATGATGATGGGCAGGCATTGATGATAATGGGGAGGCCATGATGATGATAAGGAGGCAATGATGATGATGGGGAGACAATCATGATGATAATGGGGAGTCTTTCCACAGCGCCCTTTCCTGAGCCGTAACAGTGCAGAACGCAGTACAGCGCAGAGGAGAGCTCCATATTTTGTATGGAGCATTATATGGGGACCAGTATCCTGTATGGAGCATTATATGGGGACCAGTATCCTGTATGGAGCATTATATTGTGTCCAGTATTCTGTATGGAGCATTATTTTGAGTCCAGTATTCTGTATGGAGCATTATATGGGGGGTGACATCCTGCATGGGGTATTATATGGGTGATGAGGGGGAGACTGTGGTGCCCATAATATTGTATGGAGGACTGTACTGTCCAGTCTGTTCTGTGCGCTGTGAGGATTTGGCGGTTTTTGAGCTATTGTACAATTTACAATAGATATCACTCATGTAATGGAAGAAGTGAAGTATTTGGCATTGTACTGTACCTATATTTCTTTGCTGTATCTGTGCATCATGAATCGTGGTCTGTGTTAAAGGGGCCCACTGAGGCTCTTTCGCCCGGGGCCCATAAAAACCTGGAGCCGGCCCTGGAGGGGACAGTGTACAAAGGCACCAGCAGGACCTGTCAGCAGCTATTCTTAGGAATGGTGAGGGCTGGGGGTCCCTCCAGCAGTGGAGGGAGCAGCCCTACATCTGGAGCCAGGAGGGGGCAGCATCAATTTGTGACACTGCCACCTACTGGCCACTGTAATTGTCACACACTGAGGAGATTTCTGGCTCCCTGTTCCTCCTGCTTTGTCCCTCACTGCAGATGTCCTGATCAGCCTGAGGGTGAGTGGAAGAGAAGATGGAGGAGGAGCCAGTGCTGGAGGCGGCACCGAGCTCTGCACAGGAGCAATGCTCAGGACTTTGTGCATCAGGTCTCCTGCACTGAGCGCTCCCACTGCCGCCCAGCAGGTGGCGCCGCCTGAGGCAACAAGCTCAAGTTGCCTCATTATAGGTGCGCCCCTGCTGGCTGACACCAGTCATGTGATCACTTAACCCGGATATAAATAAGGACCAATACATACCTTTAGATACGCCCCCCTGAGGAAGCGGTGTTCCTATACCGCGAAATGTGACACTTGTCCTGACACTTGTCTAATACATACAGACAATTTGGTTTAAGCAGTATATTTGCTGTGGAATGTTTTTGGTTTTTTTTGTACACTATTGCACTTTGGCATTATTGCACTTTTTCCTTGACTGTAGATGGGCTTATTACTTTCTAAAAATGTCATGGCTACTCCTGACTAACAAATGATATAATTGAAATAATACAGTACGGTCAGTAGTCTGTCCCTATCACTGGCCATGTGACCTTCCTCAGAGATCTCCCTAGGCAACGTACAATAAATTTATTATTTCTTTATAGTAATTGGCACATTCTAATTTATGGACTTTACCATCTATAGGTTACTTATATCAGTAGGGAGGACTGGTTTTTCTGCCTCCTGTTGTTGTCCTTGACTTACTATTCATTGTTAACCAGCAATACTTTTTTATTGACCCTGTTTCTCACTTTGTGTCTTGTTTGTACTAATAAAAATACTTGATATAATAGTTAGGACTTCGCTTTTCTCTTGTCTTCTGTATGTTTATATGAGTCATCACTATTTCAAATTTTGAGGCATTTCTCAGTTTTTGGTATTTACCATGTACTTTTGAGCATTATGAATTTTTGGAGTATTTTCTTTGCAGTCGCAAATCATGCAGCTTCATCAACAGAAACTAAATCTCTGAGCACGCCCAAATACTCAGAGATCACCCAAGCGTGCTCGGGAAAACCAGAGCAAGGAGCATACTCACTCATCACAAGTACCAAGTCCTTCTGGAGAATGAAATTTCCATCTTCAAAAAGCTTGTCGACGAGGGAAGCATGAAGTGCTCTAAAATTTCCTGGTAGACGGCTGTGCTGACTTTGGTCTTGATAAAACACAGTGGACCAAACTATCACTGATTGTGGAAACTTCAAGCAGCTTGGATTGTGGCCTCTCCACTCTTTCTCCAGACTCTGGGACCTTGATTTCCAAATGAAATGCAACATTTACTTTCATCTGAAAACAACACCTTGGACCACTGAGCAACAGTCCAGTTCTTTTTCTCCTTGGCCCAGGTAAGATGCTTCTGGCATTGTCTATTGGTCATGAGTACCTTGACACAAGGAATGCGACACTTGTAGCCCATGTCCTGGATACATCTGCGTGTGGTGGCTCTTGAAGCAATGACTCCAGCAGCAGTCCACTACTTGTGAATCTCCCTTAAATTTTTGAATGGCTTTTTCTTAACAATCCTTTCAAGGCTGCGGTTATCCTTGTGCACCTTTTTCTGCCACACTTTTTCCTTCCACTCAAATTTCCATTAATATGATTTTCTCTGTGAACAGCCAGCTTCTTTAGCAATGACCTTTTTTGACTTACCCTCCTTGTGGAGTGTGTCAATGACTGCCCTCTGGACATCTGTCAAGTCAACAGTCTTCCCCATGATTGTGGAGCCTACTGAAGCAGACTAAGTGACCTTTTTAAACACTTAGGAAGCCTTTGCAGGTGTTTTTGTTAATTATTCTAATTTACTGAGATAATAACTTTTGGGTTTTCATTGGCTGCAAGCCATATTCATCAACATTAACAGAAATAAACACTTGAAATAGATCACTCTGTTTGTAATGACTCTATATATGAGTTTCACTTTTTGTACTGAAGAACTGAAATAATTAACTTTTTGATTATGTTCTAATTTTGTGAGAAGCACCTGTATATAGGCGATTCTGAGGGAACATGGGCACAATGTGCCAGCCAGAAGATACATTTTCATATACATAAGTGAGTCGCACACGGTACCAGGGTTATGGGGTACTCGGCACCGAGCCCATGGAAGTCTATGGGGAATGTCACAAGTAGCTCAGCTCGGTCCGTTGCCCTGGGCGCTCATACAATGGGGAATATTTACAGGTGATAAAAGTAATGGTTCGTGACGCCACCTGTGGTTTCTGATCAGTGTGACCAGCGCTGCAGGGTGAATCTTCTGAGGGGATGTTATTGGGCAGCAAGATGTTAAGTCCCCCACAGGTGGGACTTTTCCCTCGAAGTCTATGATGGTGCAGGGTGCAGGCAATAACGCAGTCACACAAAAGTCAGTCTCTTTTCATACCTTTACTGATGTTGTTGGCAGGTATATCCCGGGAAGCTGGTCAGGGTGGAGAATGCACATGCAGGTAATCGCTGAGCAGGTTTGAGGCCTCCTTTCCCTTTAATGTGTAGGTGAGTCCTAACTTGTATAAAGTCAAGTTTAACTCGTAATGCAACAGCTACGCCCGGTCGACATTGTGGTAGAGCCTTTTCTGTCTCTGGTACTCAGATGTTGGCAAGAACGAAGTCCTCCTATGCAGTGCACTGCTAAAAGTCCTTGTTCTCCCTGACTCCAGTTACGTATCAACACTTAGGGCTACCTTCTGTGACTTGAAGCCCAGCAAGGATTCCGGTTTTCTATCACTAGCCGTGAAGTACTAGCAATGCTTCGGACCCGGCGTCTGGTTAACACGTGACGATGATTATCACCCAGGTCACTATTCCTTTCTTCTCCACTCGCCTGTCGCCCTGCTCTCACCCTTAACATAAGCACGGGTAGCAGTAGGTGTAGTTGTCAGCTTTCTTCCTTTCCAGCTCACTGACTGTTCTCAGTTGGCTCGTTGTTCCGCAAACTGTAGTCCCCTTCCTTCTTTCCTTCAAAGACTCTGTCCAGAGCAGCTCTCAGGACGTTCCGTCAGACTGAATACACGCTTGCTCCGAGAGTCACTTTCCACATACATAGGGTACTAGCAATCTGTCTGTTCTGAGATATCAGCTTGCAATCTTTCCTTCCCTGTCTTCTGTCTCTCCTCTCTCTAGCTCAGACTGAGCTCTGACAGGAATCCTCTCACTCTGGTGTCCTGAGGAGAACTGAACTGTCCCTCACAGCTTGTCTGAGGTAACTGCCGTTCTGATCTCTTCTCTGAGGTACAACCAACAACTAGAATAGCTGACTGGCTAGAATGCCTACTGCTGCATTTCTCCACGCCCCTAAATACCTGAATCTAAGGGGCTCCCTCTGGTGGCTCCTAGGGAAGTGTGAGATGTGAATGAATATCAGATTTTGCAATTACCTTTTCTGTGCACTCTCCTGGGAACATGTGTACCAAGCGCAGCTGGGCCACACATAAGCATTTAATTATTGTGTATTCATATATCACTATATATTGTTTCTAAACACTGTTTTTCGGTGATTACTTTGTATCTTAATTCATACTGCACCCACACACACAAATGATACACCATTTGAAAGGTAAACTTGCTCCCTTCAGCAAGAAAAGAGCCAAACAAATCAAACATCCACGATTTCATCACTAAATACAGTTTAAACATTTATTTTCATAAACCTGCAGAAAGAAACAATGACCTGCAGGTGGCGCCTCAACTGGAAGACATTTTTTGTCCTCTACTTATCAAACCAATTTATTGTATTACCAATCTACATATATAAATACCTGTCTGTGTTCATCATCTCATGAAATACATTTACATTTGACCAGCTTGCTTTTTCTGAAATTGCCTGAGCCCCAAACGACCAATGTGCGAAAATTTCACATGGGCCAAGCTAGTATTATATTAATGTTAAAGAGCTATTTTCATCTTAAATGTGCTCCCACTTTTGGGACTTTCATGGATTTGGAAAATGAGTTTCTCAAGACTTTGTTTCATGTTTCATGGCCACTGCATTTGTGGTCAACTGTGTATCACTAGAATGTCATGTTCAAACACATACAACAAAAAAGTTTTTGAAAAATGAAATGAAAAAATATAGTATATGATGTGGACTGGATAACAGGCACCCTTCCCTGCTAACACAACCTTTGGCCTCCAAGCTTCTTGCACTTGTCAGCTCATAGTTCCTTCCACTGTTATTTTCTTGAATATTTGCAGGGTTCCTTTTCTCAATAGCAGATTTCAGTTTTCTCAAAATGAAGCCAGCATTCCAAGGTGTTTCGGGATAGTCTTGTACCCTTTAGACGCTTTTGCTTTGTGATGATAACATTTCTGTTTTGCTCACATAGATCTCTTGCCCTTCTCACTGTGAAGTAGGAATAGAGACTTAAACTGGATCTTTTAAGCATTAAATCAACCCTTTCTCTTGGATGTATTAAGAGAATCAGAGTCTAGATCACATGAAGTAATTATCCCACGCTACTCCTTCTTGGTCAGGCCGCATCAGGAATACTGTGTACACTTCTGAGCACGACATTTTAAAAAATACATTGAAAAACTAGAGCAAGTTCAGTGAAGAGCAACGAGGATGGTGAGCGGACTGCAAAGTATGTCCTACGAGGAATAAAGGATCTGGGAATGTTTAGCTTGCAAAAGAGAAGACTTAGAGGAGACAGCTGTCTACAAATATCTGAAGGTATTTCACACTGCAGAGGGATCAGCTTTTTTCTCATTTGCACAAGGAAAGACTAGAAGCAATGGGATGAAACTGTGGTAGGAGACACAGAGTAGTTATTAAAGAAAACTTTTTGACAGTTAGGGTGATAAATGATTGGAACAGGCTGCCACCAGAGGTGGTGAGTTCTCCTTCAATAGAAGTCTTCAAACAAGGGCTGGTAAACATCTGTCAGAGACGGTTTAGTGAATCCTGCATTGAGCAGCGGGTTAGAAACAATGACCCAGTAGGTCCCTTCCAACTCTAACATTCTATGATTTATGAAAGCAACAGCTTATTCAATCCTATTCTGGAAAGTTGGCGCAACAGCTAATTAAGAGAATGTATTAATAGTCTCTAATAATGCAGTGGGAAATGTTTTGCAACCATTTAAACAAATATTTTTTTAAAGATTTTCAGTATATATTCAGTAATAATGAAAATATCTATTGCATCAACTTATTTTCTAGAAAATATACTTATCAACCCAATCCACTGTGAGTGGGTGGGTGATATGTAGCTTTACAGAACCAATACAGTCTAACATAAATGTTAATTGTGCCATTGGTACACCGGGCGCCCTCTGGATACTTCCAGGTGTCTTGGCTGTCTCTTGGCTTGTCTTGTCTTTACTCTTTTAGTGCTACTCATATTGTATTCTCGGAAAGTAACACAAGATCCCTACCACTCTGTTTATCTGGCAATAGATCTCCTCTTGAAGATGTTTTCATCAATGTTTGGTTTTCTCCCTCTTGCGTGGCTGTGCTTCTACTTGGCTGCTTCTGCCTCTGCTCGTTTAAACTCTTCTATTGAATCCTCTGCACCATGCCCTTGTACCTCTCTGCTGCTCTGACTCCATGGTTTCATACTATCTGCACACTTGATAAGCATGCCAACCATTCACAGGAGGAATACTAACTAAACTCTGTCCTCCTTACTCCAAAACTTTCCCTATAACCCTTGCTTCTCTCAGATTTCTCATCTTTCTCTGTGCCACAGTTGCCAATAATACTTCACTTGAGCTAAAATTGGATTGTGGGTTCAGCCTACAAAAACATCAAACAAGGGATGAAAGGAGTGAAGGTGTGCTGACATAAATCCAAAAACTTATTTCCAAGAAGTTCCTGAGAACTGTTCCTATCACTTTTTTTATTTTATCCTTTTCACAAAGTTACAGATAATTTATTGCGCTCATAAAAATGTAAGGAGATGGACCGGACCGGACATACCTCCTCCGTTATGGATCCGGAACTGTGGGGCTGTCACCCATGTTGCATGGGGGAAAGAATAAAACCCCGGACTGACCTTTGCACCCAGTGATGGAGGGTGCAGCTAAGCTTAAAAAGCTGCAGTGCGCGGGAAGTCAGGGAGAGTTGGCAGGAACACGCGGCGCGCATAGGGGCAGTATTGGCGCTCCGTCCTCAGAGCCGCAAGACAGAGCAGGCCCATGTAATAACCTGCAGGAAACACGGGATGCAGTCACGCACGGGGAGGCAGAGCAAGGGTTAAACAGGTTTATTTGCAGGGGGATGTACTCCACACAGGGAGTGAAGGATTGTAGGGTGACGGTAAGGAATGGGGCAGAACTGGGAGGATGGCAGGGTAGGTGAGGGACGAACGAGAGTTCAGTAATAAAGAGGTAAAACTTATCGGACTGTAGACTACTATTGTGAGGAAGTTCAGGGTTCCAACGGTGGCACCGACAACAGCGGCTCAAGTCGTCTCGTCGCAGTCTCTGTATGGCGTTCAGATTTCCCTTGGTGGCACGGGCAACAGCGGCACGTGACGTCTCTGTGAAGTCTCTGAGAGGCAAGAAGATTTCCCGTGCTCAAATGAGTCTAGCACGGTACTGAGTCCAGTGTGAGGGAGCTCCGGAGCGAGACGTCACTCCGCGGTGTACACAGGTCCTCAGTTACGGGGCTCTGGCTTAGTCACCTGCTCCTCCCTGCGCAGCGAGCGCGTTACAGTCTCTCTCTCTAAAGTTGAGTCACCTCTTGACGTTATGGGTGGCGGTACGCTGTCAGTCTATTGTCCACCTCCAGTGGACCTGTATGCAAGGGGTCTGTCAGGTATGCGGTCACTCTTGGGCAGAGCGTGTGCGGTACTCACTATTACGCTGGATTCGGCATCTGGCTTAGCTCCGCATGGCTCCGCTCTGCTGGCACGGCTCTGGATGGTTCTGTATGGCTCTGCTGGCCCGGCTCCGCATGGCTAATTTCCCCAGCACTACAGCTCCTGTCCTGGACAGCAGAAGCATGGCCTGTCACAGGTCCAGCACTTTCAGGTGGGGGACGCAGAGCGCGCTGCTCACCGCTCTGCGCGCTGCAGTTATTTGGCGCCAACTCTGCCTGCAGCACGCGCTTTTCCTTCTTATACCCCTGTGTCAGCGTGCTCTCTCCAGGCTCTCCCCGCCCCCTCCTCTTAGCAGAGAGCCCCATCTCCCTCCTCCTTCCCTCTTGCAGCCTTTCTCAGGCTTCCCCCCAGAAACAGAGGATGCAGCCGTTTCAGTTCTGGACCAGGCATGTAGGTACCCATGGTCCGGTGAACCTCCTTACAACCATGCCATAGGGGCGCAGTATTCTTCTGCCCAGTTGGTTGACAGAGACTTGCAAAGTGCCCGCTGGCATCCTTGACCGGGAGTGACAAAATTCCCAGGCAGAAGCTTGACGCGCATGTGCCGAGACAGAGAAACCTTGTGACCCACTGTGAACTGTGTCCCTACTTACCCACATACAGCTGCCGAGCAACGTTAAACTCGGGCAATGCCAAAGACTGCACTCTTTCCTGTATTGCCTTCCCTGGACCCAGGACTCTATTCAAGATGTTGAGGTCTCATTGCCGGGAACCGGATCCTCATGTTCTTCAGGACCACGCCGGAGCTCTCATGTGCCACTGCCTTGGCACCATCGTTAAAGCCTAGGATTACGCACTCTGGACATCGTCGGACTGATAAGTCTATTGTTATTGAACTCTCCATTAAATCCCCTATTCCTGTGTTATCCCACTCTGCATATTCGTTATACCCTGTTGTACCTTTATTCTCTCCCTGTGAGTATTCCCTGTTACAGCAAACCCTACATTTACCCTTGCTCTGCCTCCTTCCATTACTGCATCTTGGTACCTGCTCACAAAAACATTCCACAACGTTAGATAGTTTCATCAATTAATCTCTGCAAATTCAGTTCTCCAACAAAAACAGACTAACATTAAGGCTGGAGTCACACTTAACGTATAAAAAAATCGCACCAATGTTCTCCATACGGTGATCCGTGTGTAATCCATTTGCAATGCGAGGATGTGATTTCCTCGCATCTAAGTATCTGTGTGACATCCGTATGGCCTCCCTATGTGATGCGTATGCTGTGATTTTATCGCAGACTTGCAAAATGGACATATAATGGATCCATGGCCTGAAAATAATCTGGAAAATGCTTGCGTATTTCTCGCAAGTCACACTGACGGCCCATGTGCTGTCCGTTTTTTTTCTTGCACCGATAGACTTGCATTGGCGAGACTCGGCCGATAAACGCTGCAAATCGCAGCATGCTGCAATTTCACTCGCACGTATAATACGGTCGAGAAAAAAAACGGTGATGGGAGCTGCCCCATAGATTAACAGTGGTCTGAGTGCTGTGCGATGTTTTATCGCATAGCACTCGTCCATATTCCTCTCTAGTGTGACTCCGGCCTCATCCTGTGAATATCTTGCATTTAATTCATTTTTCTCGCCAATCCACATTATTATTTCGGGACATTGAACCATGAATCCCAGCTCAGACCTTTTGGAAAAAAAAGAATGCGATTACTGTGATATCTTTATTAGATATTAATTATGTTGTGATTGATGATACATTAAAATCAGTCCTGTTTGTCCTAATTTTTTCAGGGTTTTATCGTCTCAGCTATTTTTTCACACTATATTTTGTTCCATATAATTTTCTGTTAGCTTCCTCTTTCAATGTTCTGAATAGTAATCACTAATATATTACCAGTGTTATCAAATGATAACATAAGAACTTGGTCTTGGAGGACAAGGATGATCTGTAGCCAGATATGTAATTGTAATGCAATTGCAATTGATGGCCCCTTTCCTCTTTGTCACAACTGGATTAATGAATACTAAATGGTCAAAAGTATTGGAAGACACATTTTGCTCCCTGAATTCAGTTTTTTCATTCAGTCCCATTGCCACAGATGTTTAACATCCAGTCTTTCATCAAGTCAGGTTTCTCCTTAAAGTCTACAGCCTTTTCAAAATATGTTTTTTCTAAAACAACCAGGGGTGCACCTACCATGAGGCGAGTTGAGCACTCTGCCTCAGGCGGCACCGCCTCCCTGAAGAGTGGGGGCGGCAGATTCTACTCTCCTACTTTCCTGCATCTGCTCGTGTTATACTCACATATTGCTGTTATGTGTGCACAGGACCTGTGATGAGGTCACAGGAGGGGAGGAGTCAGGTGTCACATGATCAGGGGCCGCCCTCAGTGTATGCAGGACTCTGCTGTGCTGGTTGTCATAGTGCTGGATAAGGGAAGATTATGTGTGGGGTCAGGAGGGGTTTACAGGGTGGATGTAGCAGAGCTGTGTGTGTACAAGGTGTATGGATCAGAGCCGCGTGTGTATCGGGTGTGTGGAGCGGAGCCGTGTGTGTACGAGGTGTACGGGGCGGAGCCGCGTGTGTACGAGGTGTGCGGAGCCGTGTTTGTACAAGGTGTGCGGAGTGGAGCCGCGTGTGTACGAGGTGTGCGGAGAGGAGCCGCATGTGTACAAGGTGTGCAGAGCGTAGCCGCGTGTGTACGAGGTGTGCAGAGCCCTGTCTGTACGAGGTGAGCGGAGCCGCATGTGTACGAGGTGGGCAGAGCCGCGTGTGTATGAGATGTGCGGAGCGGAGCCCCGTGTGTACGAGGTGTGCGGAGCGGAGCCCCGTGTGTACGAGGTGTGCGGAGCGGAGCCCCGTGTGTACGAGGTGTGCAGAGCCGGGTGTGTACGAGGTGTGCGGAGCCACGTGTGTACGAGGTGAGCGGAGCCACGTGTGTATGAGATGAGTGGAGCAGCGTGTGTACGAGGTGTGCGGAGCCCTGTGTGTATGAGGTGAGCGGAGCGGAGCCGCGTATGTACGAGGTGAGCGGAGCCGCGTGTGTATGAGATTTGAGGAGCGGAGCTGCGTGTGTACAAAGTGTTCCGGAGCGGAGCCGGGTGTGTACGAGGTGAGCGGAGCCACGTGTGTACGAGGTGAGGTGAGCGGAGCGGAGCCGGGTGTGTACGAGGTGAGCGGAGCGGAGCCGCGTGTGTACGAGGTGTGCGGAGCCCTGTGTGTACGAGGTGTGTGGAGCCCTGTGTGTACGACGTGAGCGGAACCGCATGTGAACGAGGAGTGTGGAACGGTGTGGGTATGAGGTGTGCGGAGCCGTGTGTGTATAAGGTGTGCGGAGCCGTGTGTGTATAAGGTGTGCGGAGCCGTGCGTGTACGAAGTCGGTGTATGGTGGGGAGCATTCATACCTCCCAACCGTCCCAGATCCAGTGGGACAGTCCCGATTTTGAGAGTCTGCCCCGCTGTCCCGGTCGGGAGCTTACTTTTCCCATGGACACAGGAGTACACTGCGGAGCCCCGAGGAGCACTTTAAAACTCGCACGTGACGTTCCACCGGACGTGATGTGCTGGAAGCTGACCGGAAATGAGGTAATTTCGGGAGGAGATTGTGACGGAACCATGGAGGCACTTCAGGGAATGCTTCAGATCTATCACCGTGTCCTCCTCCGACAGTGCGGACAGCGGGATCGCCTTGGAATCGGCGATGTCGGCCATGTGAGCGGATCATGATATGTCCTGCATCAGGAGTCTCAGGTGGGCATTACAATGGGAGCCGGGCTGCTACAGTATCTTTATAAAATCTTTCTTTCTCTCTCTGTTTCTTTCTCTCACTGTTCTTTCTTTCCCTCTCTAATCTTTCTTTCTCTCTCTCTCTGTTTCTTTCTCTCTGTTCTTTCTTTCCCTCTCTAATCTTCTTTTCTTTCTCTTTCTGTTTCTTTATCTCTCTCTCTCTCTGTTCTTTCTTTCCCTCTCGAATCTTTTTCTTTCTCTCAGTTCTTTCTTTTTTCTCTCTCTGTTCTTTCTTTCTCTCTCCTTTCTTTCTTTTTTTTCTCTCTCTCTGTTCTCTTTCTTTCTCTCTCTGTTCTTTCTTTCTGTCTCTGTTCTTTCTTTCCCTTCTTTCTTTCTTTCCCCTCTTTCTTTCTTTCTTTCTTTCTTTCCTTTTTTCTTTCTTTCTTTCTTTCTTTCTTTCTCTGTTCTTTCTTTCTCTCTCTGTTCTTTCTTTCTTTTTCTTTCTTTCCCCTCTCTTTCTCGCTCTCCCTGTTCTTTCTTTCTTTCCACTCTTTCTTTCTTTCTTTCTTTCTTTCTTTCTTTTCTCTCTCTCGTTCTTTCTTTCTCTCTTTGTTCTTTCATTCCCTCTTTCTTTTTCTCTGTTCTTTCTCTGTCTCTGTTCTTTCTTTTTCTCTCTGTTCTTTCTTTCTCTTTGTTTCTTTCTTTCTCTCTTTGATCTTTCTTTCCCCTATTTCTTTCTCTCTCTGTTCTTTCATTCTTTCTTTCACTTTCTTTCTTTCTGTCCCCTCTTTCTTTCTTTCTTTCTTTCTCTCTGTTCTTTCTTTCTTTCCTTCCCCTCTTTCTTTCTCTCTCTGTTCTTTCTTTCTTTCCCCTCTTTCTTTCTCTCTGTTCTTTCTTTCCCCTCTTTCTTACTCTCTCGCTCTGTTCTTTTTTTCTCCTCTTTCTTTCTATGTTCTTTCTTTCTATGTTCTTTCTTTCCCCTCTTTCTTTCTTTCTCTCTGTTCTTTCTCTCTCTGTTCTTTCTTTCTTTCTTTCCCCTCTTTCTTTCTCTCTCTCTGGTCTTCCTTTCTCTCTCTGTGCTTTCTTTCTCTCTGTTTGTTCTTTCTTTCTTTCCCTCTTTCTTTTTCTGTTCTTTCTTTTTTTTCTCTCTGTTCTTTCTTTCTCTTTGTTTCTTTCTGTCTCTGTTTTTCTTTCTTTCTTTCTCCCTCTCTATTCCTTCTTTCTTTCCCCTTTCTTTCTTTCCCCTCTTTCTTTCTCCCTCTGTTCTTTCTTTCGCTCTGTTATTTCTTTCCTCTTTCTTTCTTTCTTTATTTCTTTCTTTCTCTCTTCTTCCTTTCTCTCTCTCTGTTCTTTCTTTCTCTCTCTGTTCTTTCCCCTCTTTCTTTCTCTCTCTGTTCTTTCTTTCCTCTTACTTTCTTTCTCTAGTCTTCCTTTCTCTCTCTCTGTTCTTTCTCTCTCTCTGTTTTTTCTTTCTCTCTCTCTCTCTGTTCTTTCTCTCTCTTTCTTTCTTCCTTTCTCTCTCTCTCTGTTATTTCTTTCTTTTTCTCAGTACTAGTCAGTGTGCCCATAATACCAGCCACTGTGCCTTCAGTACCAGTCAGTGTGATCAGCAGTGCTAAATGGGTGCGATTGGGGTGTGGATATGGGTGTGGCTAGTTGTGAAATGGAGCACGGAGCTCCTGTGTATAATGTCACCGGTGATCACTGTATTACCTGTACACTGACACTATATACAGAGCTTCTGTGTATAATGTCACCAGTGATCACTGTATTACCTGTATGCTGACACTATATACAGAGCTCCTGTGTATAATGTTACCGGTGATCACTGTAATTACCTGTACACTGACACTATATACAGAGTTCCTGTGTATAAGGTCACCAGTGATCACTGTATTACCTGTACACTGACACTATATACAGAGCTCCTGTGTATAATGTCACCGTCCCCACCTTTTATCGGCGCCATCTTGTGACTGCAACTTCTGTCTGTGGGAAGTCAGAAGTAGTGGAAACCTCTATCAGGCCACGTTCACACGTTCAGTATTTTACCTCAGTATTTGTAGGCCAAAACCAGGAGTGGAACAATCAGAGGAAAAGTATAATAGAAACAAGTCACCACTTCTGGATTTCTCACCCACTCCCAATTTAGCTTACAAATACTGAGGTAAAATACTGACCAAATACTGAACGTGTGAATGTGGCTTTAGGCTGGTTTCACACATCCTGATATTTCTGGTACCGGAAAAACCATTAGTGGAGATATCTGTGTCCGTGTGTGTAATACGTGTGGCAACTGTGTGCCGCATCAGTACCACATGGACGGCTGCCAGGGAAGAAGCGCTACAATAAGCACTGTTCCCCGGCCAGGGGCGCACCTAAAATGAAGCAAGTTGATCATGATCACTTCGCCTCAGGCGGCATTGAGTCCCTGAAGAAGTGTAAAGATTGATGTTTTAAATATATTCCTATGTAAAAGTGTATGTATTTTACATGTGCGTCAGGTTAGGCTAGTAAAGAGTAAACCAAATTTATTCCCTGTTACAGTAAACCCTACATTAACTCTTGCTCTGCCTCCTTCCATTACTGCATCTTGGTACCTGCTCACAAAAACATTCCACAACGTTAGATAGTTTCATCAATTACTCTCTGCAAATTCAGTTCTCCAACAAAACAGACTAACATTAAGGCTGGAGTCACACTTAACGTATAAAAAAATCGCACCAATGTTCTCCATACGGTGATCCGTGTGTAATCCATTTGCAATGCGAGGATGTGATTTCCTCGCATCTAAGTATCTGTGTGATATCCGTATGGCCTCCCTATGTGATGCGTATGCTGTGATTTTATCGCAGACTTGCAAAATGGACATATAATGGATCCATGGCCTGAAAATAATCTGGAAAATGCTTGCGTATTTCTCGCAAGTCACACTGACGGCCCATGTGCTGTCCGTTTTTTTCTTGCACCGATAGACTTGCATTGGCGAGACTCGGCCGATAAACGCTGCAAATCGCACCATGCTGCAATTTCACTCGCACGTATAATATGGCCGAGAAAAAAAACGGTGATGGGAGCTGCCCCATAGATTAACAGTGGTCTGAGTGCTGTGCGATGTTTTATCGCATAGCACTCGTCCATATTCCTCTCTAGTGTGACTCCGGCCTCATCCTGTGAATATCTTGCATTTAATTCATTTTTCTCGCCAATCCACATTATTATTTCGGGACATTGAACCATGAATCCCAGCTCAGACCTTTTGGAAAAAAAAGAATGCGATTACTGTGATATCTTTATTAGATATTAATTATGTTGTGATTGATGATACATTAAAATCAGTCCTGTTTGTCCTAATATTTTCAGGGTTTTATCGTCTCAGCTATTTTTTCACACTATATTTTGTTCCATATAATTTTCTGTTAGCTTCCTCTTTCAATGTTCTGAATAGTAATCACTAATATATTACCAGTGTTATCAAATGATAACATAAGAACTTGGTCTTGGAGGACAAGGATGATCTGTAGCCAGATATGTAATTGTAATGCAATTGCAATTGATGGCCCTTTTCCTTTGTCACAACTGGATTAATGAATACTAAATGGTCAAAAGTATTGGAAGACACATTTTGCTCCCTGAATTCAGGTTTTTCATTCAGTCCCATTGCCACAGATGTTTAACATCCAGTCTTTCATCAAGTCAGGTTTCTCCTTAAAGTCTACAGCCTTTTCAAAATAAGTTTTTTCTAAAACAACCAGGGGTGCACCTACCATGAGGCGAGTTGAGCACTCTGCCTCAGGCGGCACTGCCTCCCTGAAGAGTGGGGGCGGCAGATTCTACTCTCCTACTTTCCTGCATCTGCTCGTGTTATACTCACATATTGCTGTTATGTGTGCACAGGACCTGTGATGAGGTCACAGGAGGGGAGGAGTCAGGTGTCACATGATCAGGGGCCGCCCTCAGTGTATGCAGGACTCTGCTGTGCTGGTTGTCATAGTGCTGGATAAGGGAAGATTATGTGTGGGGTCAGGAGGGGTTTACAGGGTGGATGTAGCAGAGCTGTGTGTGTACAAGGTGTATGGATCAGAGCCGTGTTTGTACAAGGTGTGCGGAGAGGAGCCGCATGTGTACGAGGTGTGCGGAGCGTAGCCGCGTGTGTACGAGGTGTGCAGAGCCCTGTCTGTACGAGGTGAGTGGAGCCGCATGTGTACGAGGTGGGCAGAGCCGCGTGTGTATGAGTTGTGCAGAGCTGAGCCCCGTGTGTACGAGGTGTGCGGAGCGGAGCCCCGTGTGTACGAGGTGTGCGGAGCGGAGCCCCGTGTGTACGAGGTGTGCAGAGCCTGGTGTGTACGAGGTGTGCGGAGCCACGTGTGTACGAGGTGAGCGGAGCCACGTGTGTATGAGATGAGTGGAGCCGCGTGTGTACGAGGTGTGCGGAGCCCTGTGTGTATGAGGTGAGCGGAGCGGAGCTGGGTGTGTACGAGGTGAGCGGAGCCACGTGTGTACGAGGTGAGGTGAGCGGAGCGGAGCCGGGTGTGTACGAGGTGAGCGGAGCGGAGCCGCGTGTGTACGAGGTGTGCGGAGCCCTGTGTGTACGAGGTGTGCGGAGCCATGTGTGTACGACGTGAGCGGAACCGCATGTGAACGAGGAGTGTGGAGCGGTGTGGGTATGAGGTGTGCGGAGCCGTGTGTGTATAAGGTGTGCGGAGCCGTGTGTGTATAAGGTGTGCGGAGCCGTGCGTGTACGAAGTCGGTGTATGGTGGGGAGCATTCATACCTCCCAACCGTCCCAGATCCAGTGGGACAGTCCAGATTTTGAGAGTCTGCCCCGCTGTCCCGGCCGGGAGCTTACTTTTCCCATGGACACAGGAGTACACTGCGGAGCCCCGAGGAGCACTTTAAAACTCGCACGTGACGTTCCACCGGACGTGATGTGCTGGAAGCTGACCGGAAATGAGGTAATTTCGGGAGGAGATTGTGACGGAACCATGGAGGCACTTCAGGGAATGCTTCAGATCCATCACCGTGTCCTCCTCCGACAGTGCAGACAGCGGGATCACCTTGGAATCGGCGATGTCGGCCATGTGAGCGGATCATGATATGTCCTGCATCAGGAGTCTCAGGTGGGCATTACAATGGGAGCCGGGCTGCTACAGTATCTTTATAAAATCTTTCTTTCTCTCACTGTTCTTTCTTTCCCTCTCTAATCTTTCTTTCTCTTTCCCTCTCTAATCTTTCTTTCTCTCTCTCTCTCTGTTTCTTTCTCTCTGTTCTTTCTTTCCCTCTCTAATCTTCTTTTCTTTCTCTTTCTGTTTCTTTATCTCTCTCTCTCTCTGTTCTTTCTTTCCCTCTCAAATCTTTTTCTTTCTCTCAGTTCTTTCTTTTTTCTCTCTCTTAGTTCTTTCTCTCTCCTTTCTTTTTTCTCTCTCTCTGTTCTCTTTCTATCTCTCTCTGTTCTTTCTTTCTGTCTCTGTTCTTTCTTTCTTTCCCTTCTTTCTTTCTTTCTTTCTTTCCCCCTCTTTCTTTCTTTCTTTCTTTCTTTCTTTCTCTGTTCTTTCTTTCTCTCTCTGTTCTTTCTTTCTCTCTCTCTGTTCTTCCTTTGTCTCTCTCTGTTCTTTCTTTCTCTCTCCTTTCTTTCTTTTTTCTCTCTCTCTCTTGTTCTCTTTCTTTCTCTCTCTGTTCTTTCTTTCTGTCTCTGTTCTTTCTTTCTTTCTTTCTCTGTTCTTTCTTTCTCTCTCTGTTCTTTCTTTCTCTCTCTCTGTTCTTCCTTTGTCTCTCTCTGTTCTTTCTTTCTCTCTGTTCTCTATTTCTTTCTCTCTCTCTGTTCTTCCTTTCTCTCTCTGTTCTTTCTTTCTCTCTCTGTTCTTTCTTTCTTTTTCTTTTTCTTTCTTTCCCCTCTCTTTCTCGCTCTCTCTGTTCTTTCTTTCTCTGTTCTTTATTTCCTCTTTCTTTCTTCCTGTTCTTTCTTTCTTTCTTTCTTTCTTTCTTTCTTTCCACTCTTTCTTTTCTTTCTTTCTTTCTTTCTTTCTTCTTTCTTTCTTTCTTTCTTTCTTCTCTCTCTCTGTTCTTTCTTTCTCTTTTTGTTCTTTCATTTCCCTCTTTCTTTTTCTCTGTTCTTTCTTTCTCTCTCTCTGTTCTTTCTTTTTCTCTCTGTTCTTTCTTTATCTTTGTTTCTTTCTTTCTCTCTTTGATCTTTCTTTCCCCTATTTCTTTCTCTCTCTGTTCTTTCATTCTTTCTTTCACTTTCTTTCTTTCTGTACCCTCTTTCTTTCTTTCTCTCTGTTCTTTCTTTCTTTCCTTCCCCTCTTTCTTTCTCTCTCTGTTCTTTCTTTCTTTCCCCTCTTTCTTTCTCTCTGTTCTTTCTTTCCCCTCTTTCTTACTCTCTCGCTCTGTTCTTTTTTTCTCCTGTTTCTTTCTATGTTCTTTCTTTCTATGTTCTTTCTTTCTATGTTCTTTCTTTCCTCTCTTTCTTTCTTTCTTTCTTTCTTTCTCTCTGTTCTTTCTCTCTCTGTTCTTTCTTTCTTTCTATCTTTCCCCTCTTTCTTTCTCTCTCTCTGGTCTTCCTTTCTCTCTCTGTGCTTTCTTTCTCTCTTTGTTCTTTCTTTCTTTCCCCTCTTTCTTTTTCTCTGTTCTTTCTTTTTTTTTCTCTCTGTTCTTTCTTTCTCTTTGTTTCTTTCTGTCTCTGTTTTTCTTTCTCTCTGTTCTTTCTTTCTCCCTCTCTATTCTTTCTTTCTTTCCCCTTTCTTTCTTTCCCCTCTTTCTTTCTCCCTCTGTTCTTTCTTTCGCTCTGTTATTTCTTTCCTCTTTCTTTCTTTCTTTCTTTCTTTCTCTCTCTTCTTCCTTTCTCTCTCTCTGTTCTTTCTTTCTCTCTCTCTGTTCTTTCCCCTCTTTCTTTCTCTCTCTGTTCTTTCTTTCCTTTTACTTTCTTTCTCTGGTCTTCCTTTCTCTCTCTGTTCTTTCTCTCTCTTTCTTTCTTCCTTTCTCTCTCTCTCTGTTCTTTCTTTCTTTTTCTCAGTACCAGTCAGTGTGCCCATAGTACCAGCCACTGTGCCCTCAGTACCAGTCAGTGTGATCAGCAGTGCTAAATGGGTGCGATTGGGGTGTGGATATGGGTGTGGCTAGTTGTGAAATGGGTGTGATGAGGGCGTGGCCTAAAATTTGCCGAGGGCCAGAATGGAGCACGGAGCTCCTGTGTATAATGTCACCGGTGATCACTGTATTACCTGTACACTGACATTGTATACAGAGATCCTGTGTATAATGTCACCAGTGATCACTGTATTACCTGTACACTGACACTATATACAGAGCTCCTGTGTATAATGTCACCGGTGATCACTGTATTTCCTGTACACTGACACTATATACAGAGCTCCTGTGTATAATGTCACCGGTGATCACTGTATTACCTGTACACTGACACTATATACAGAGCTCCTGTGTATAATGTCACCGGTGATCACTGTATTTCCTGTACACTGACACTATATACAGAGCTTCTGTGTATAATGTCACCGGTGATCACTGTATTACCTGTACACTGACACTATATACAGAGTTCCTGTGTATAAGGTGACCAGTGATCACTGTATTACCTGTACACTGACACTATATACAGAGCTCCTGTGTATAATGTCACCGTCTCCACCTTTTATCGGCGCCATCTTGTGACTGCAACTTCTGTCTGTGGGAAGTCAGAAGTAGTGGAAACCCTCTATCAGGCCACGTTCACACGTTCAGTATTTTACCTCAGTATTTGTAGGCCAAAACCAGGAGTGGAACAATCAGAGGAAAAGTATAATAGAAACAAGTCACCACTTCTGGATTTCTCACCCACTCCCAATTTAGCTTACAAATACTGAGGTAAAATACTGACCAAATACTGAACGTGTGAATGTGGCTTTAGGCTGGTTTCACACATCCTGATATTTCTGGTACCGGAAAAACCATTAGTGGAGATATCTGTGTCCGTGTGTGTAATACGTGTGGCAACTGTGTGCCGCATCAGTACCACATGGACGGCTGCCAGGGAAGAAGCGCTACAATAAGCACTGTTCCCCGGCCAGGGGCGCACCTAAAATGAAGCAAGTTGATCATGATCACTTCGCCTCAGGCGGCATTGAGTCCCTGAAGAAGTGTAAAGATCGATGTTTCAAATATATTCCTATGTAAAAGTGTATGTATTTTACATGTGCGTCAGGTTAGGCTAGTAAAGAGTAAACCAAATTTATTCCCTGTTACAGTAAACCCTACATTAACCCTTGCTCTGCCTCCTTCCATTACTGCATCTTGGTACCTGCTCACAAAAACATTCCACAACGTTAGATAGTTTCATCAATTACTCTCTGCAAATTCAGTTCTCCAACAAAACAGACTAACATTAAGGCTGGAGTCACACTTAACGTATAAAAAAAATCGCACCAATGTTCTCCATACGGTGATCCGTGTGTAATCCATTTGCAATGCGAGGATGTGATTTCCTCGCATCTAAGTATCTGTGTGATATCCGTATGGCCTCCCTATGTGATGCGTATGCTGTGATTTTATCGCAGACTTGCAAAATGGACATATAATGGATCCATGGCCTGAAAATAATCTGGAAAATGCTTGCGTATTTCTCGCAAGTCACACTGATGGCCCATGTGCTGTCTGTTTTTTTCTTGCACCGATAGACTTGCATTGGCGAGACTCGGCCGATAAACGCTGCAAATCGCACCATGCTGCAATTTCACTCGCACGTATAATACGGCCGAGAAAAAAAACGGTGATGGGAGCTGCCCCATAGATTAACAGTGGTCTGAGTGCTGTGCGATGTTTTATCGCATAGCACTCGTCCATATTCCTCTCTAGTGTGACTCCGGCCTCATCCTGTGAATATCTTACATTTAATTCATTTTTCTCGCCAATCCACATTATTATTTCGGGACATTGAACCATGAATCCCAGCTCAGACCTTTTGGAAAAAAAAGAATGCGATTACTGTGATATCTTTATTAGATATTAATTATGTTGTGATTGATGATACATTAAAATCAGTCCTGTTTGTCCTAATTTTTTCAGGGTTTTATCGTCTCAGCTATTTTTTCACACTATATTTTGTTCCATATAATTTTCTGTTAGCTTCCTCTTTCAATGTTCTGAATAGTAATCACTAATATATTACCAGTGTTATCAAATGATAACATAAGAACTTGGTCTTGGAGGACAAGGATGATCTGTAGCCAGATATGTAATTGTAATGCAATTGCAATTGATGGCCCCTTTCCTCTTTGTCACAACTGGATTAATGAATACTAAATGGTCAAAAGTATTGGAAGACACATTTTGCTCCCTGAATTCAGGTTTTTCATTCAGTCCCATTGCCACAGATGTTTAACATCCAGTCTTTCATCAAGTCAGGTTTCTCCTTAAAGTCTACAGCCTTTTCAAAATAAGTTTTTTCTAAAACAACCAGGGTGTAAGGTTCTGTGTACTTGTTCCTGAAACTCAGTTTGTTCGTCAGCCATTTTACTTTCTGTCTTGCTGCAGCTATCTTGCCCTCAGTCAAAATGGAGTTTCCAGCTTGCATGTTCCCGCCCTGATTCTCTCCTTTTGCTTCTTAAGCAGCCACAGCTGAGCAATCAGTGCTTCAGAATCTAGCCTGCAGTGAACCTGTGACCTGACTCCTAAAGCCTTGGACCTTGTACTCCAGCTATTCCTACTGAGGAACTCTGAAGCACTTGTGGACTCTGAACCCTGCTCTTTGAAAGACCCACGTTTGCATGGACTTACGGTAACAGAGAAGAAGATCCTGAACCTGTTGTGGAGAGTGATTGCTGAGCTTAGATTACTCTGGCCTGCTGTGTCTCCTGCTTCTGTGTCTGCAAACTGTGTGACTATTTTTGCCAACTTGTATGAAGTAATACAAGACTTTCTATATCAAACCTGTGTCTCATGTAATTTCATCGCACCCAAGCACAAGACGCTATATGAATTGTACTACATACATTACAAGATTCTGAAGCCAAAACGTTAGTGTCTGCTGGGTCTGGAAAGGCTGTGTCTGCTGTAACTGTGGATATCGGATGTCCGGTTGTACTTTCTGTGATGACAGTGGTTGTGACTTCTCACAACCATTCCAGGTGAGCAATTCCCTTAATGTTTTTTTTTTCTGCAGTGTTACCACAGGTAAACACTATTGTTTTTTTTTTTCTCTTTCTCTTTTTTGTCTGCTGTAACTGTGGATATCAGATGTCCGGGTGAACTTTCTGTGATGATAGTGGTTGTGACTTCTCACAACCATTCCAGGTGAGCAGTTCCCTTAATTTTTTTTCTCTCTGCAGTGTTACCACAGGTAAACACTATTGTTTTTTTTTTCTCCTCTCCTCTTCTTCCAGTACTCCTGTCTTAAAAGATCTGGAAAATGGAGGCCCGCATAAAGGAACTTTGCGGAGTGACTGATAATATCCTTGCAGATTTGCAGAATATAAAGACCCGTTTTTCAAGCCTACAGGACCTCACTAATCACAATTTGCAAGTGTTTGGACAGACTGCCCAGGATTTGCGAGCCAGGATTGAGGTTCTAGAAGAGCGAGTCCAGGCTCCTGCCGTAGCCCCGAGTTCTGGGATTCCCAAGTTGCCCCCTTTTCGTTTTGGCGGTGAACGTGAGAAATTCAGGGGATTTATTAATCAATGCAATCTTTTTTTTTCTGCACATGCTTCACAATTTCCCACTGAACGATCTAAGGTGCTTACTATAATTATGTTGCTTACCAACAAGGCTTTGATGTGGGCAAACCCTCTGATTGAGACTGAGGATGATTGTTTGAATCACCTTGATGTTTTTATTTCAGCCATGGGGCAGGTGTTTGATGACCCCAATCGAGGTGCAACAGCTGAAGCAGCCATGTTAGCTTTGCGCCAAGGTAAGCACTCGGTAGCTGAATATGCCTTGGATTTCAGGAGATGGGCCCTTGATACCACCTGGGACAGTTCCGCCAAAAAATCTATTTTTCGAAAGGGGTTATCTCCACTGATTAAGGATGAACTTGCTCGTGCCGACCCTCCCACTGCGTTAGGTGACTTTATTAACTACTGCATCCGTATTGATACTCGTCTGACTGAACGCAGGCAAGAGAGATGGTTCGAAAGCAATCGCACTAACCTTTTCCTACCTTCCTCTCCAGCTAAGGAACCTTTGAGTAGGATTACACGGGAACCTGAACCTGAACCCATGCAGGTAGACTCTTTACAACGACGGGTTAGTGATGCACGCAAGGAACATCGTTTTAAGGAAAATCTATGTTTCTATTGTGGTAAGTCAGGGCACTTCATTATAAACTGCCCCAGCCGTTCTCGTAAGACTACTGCAGCACTCATTCATTGTGAGTGTTGCGAGAGGGGATCTGTCAGGTCCGAGCCTCAGGCTCCAGAGAGATCTGCAGCAACAGATCTTGATTTCTCTGACTTAAACTCCGTTACCTCTGAGGACGCTGACTGTGTAAACGCTGCCATTTTTCAAGCTTCCTCAGCGGTGTCCCAGCTGAGTTGTAAGAAAAACAATTCTCATTGCTTTCTTTCCATCAAACTCTGGGTTGACTCAGCTTGGGTGTCTAGCTCTGCTATGATCGACTCAGGGGCAAGTGGAAATTTTATGGATGTCTCCTTTGCTCTGAAACAGGGGATACGTTCAGTGAAGAAGGCTACTCCAGTACAGATGGAAACTGTGGATGGCTCCCTGCTGACCTCTGGACCAGTGGATCAGGAAACAGAGCCTTTGAGGGTTCTTATGGGTAAAGATCATCAAGAGAAACTGTCCTTTATGCTTATCTCTTCTCCCCACTTTCCCATTATTCTAGGGCTACCATGGCTGCAGGCTCAGAATCCTACCATTAACTGGGAGACCAAGGAATTACACTTTCCAGAGAAACAGATGAGTCCAAAAGTTTCAGCTTGCTCTGTTCCTAAAGGAACCATGTCAGTCCCTGAACTACCAGCTGTATACCAGGACTATGTGGATTTATGTGACAAGAAGAACGCTGACCAGCTTCCTCCTCACCGTCCATATGATTGTCCAATTGAATTATTGCCTGGAGCAGAGATACCTTTTGGTAAGATCTACCCCCTGGCGGGGCCCGAGCTAAAGGCTTTAAAGGATTACATAGACGAAAATCTAGCCAAGGGCTTCATACGCCCCTCTTCATCTCCTGCAGGTGCACCCATCTTCTTTGTAAAGAAGAAAGATGGATCTCTGAGACCATGCGTAGACTATAGGGAACTCAATAAGGTTACTATTAGAAACCGTTATCCATTGCCTTTAATCCCTGAGTTATTGGAGAGAGTGCGACATGCCAAAATTTTCTCTAAACTAGATCTTCGTGGGGCCTATAACTTAGTCCGTATTAGACCTGGGGATGAATGGAAGACTGCATTCAGGTCACGCTATGGACACTTTGAATATCTAGTTATGCCTTTTGGTCTGAGTACCGCCCCAGCCACTTTCCAACACTTGGTGAATGACATCTTCAGGGATCTCCTAGATACATTCGTGGTAATTTATTTGGATGATATTCTAATTTTTTCTAACTCCACAGAGGAACATCATGGACATGTGAGAATGGTCTTGGAACGTCTAAGACAAAATCATCTTTACATCAAACTTGAAAAGTGTGAATTCCATAGGACCGAAATTCAATTTCTGGGTATGTACTGTCTACACAAGGAATTAGTATGGATGGAAGCAAAACCCAAGCCATCAAGGATTGGCCAAGTCCTAGAAATGTGAAGGAGGTACAGCGCTTCATCGGGTTTGCCAACTTCTATAGACGTTTCATTAGAAATTTCTCTGAGGTAGTGTCACCTATCACCCAACTTACCCGGAAAGAGTCTAGGTTCTCCTGGACTCCCCAAGCCCAGGAAGCATTTTCCCGTCTAAAAGATAAATTTACCACTGCACCTATCCTAGTACATCCCAACCCCGAGCTTGCCTTCATAATAGAGGTGGATGCTTCAGACTGTGCCGTTGGAGCTATACTCTCTCAGAGAACAGGTGAGAAGAATGTCTTGCATCCCTGTGCCTTCTTTTCCCAGCAGTTGTCTTCGGCTGAGAGGAACTACGATGTGGGCAATAGAGAGTTGTTGGCCATTATTGCCGCCTTCAAAGAATGGAGACACCTTCTTCAGGGAGCTGCACAGCAAATAGTCGTCCTGACAGATCATCGTAACCTTGAGTTTATCAGGTCGGCTAAGTGCCTGACTCCTCGCCAGGCTCGCTGGAATCTTTTCTTAAACCAATTTAATTTTATCATTTCTTATAGACCAGGATCGCGCAATGGAAAGGCTGATGCACTCTCTAGGATTTACTCAGCAGAGACACCTCCAATTACTCCTCCTAAGACTATTCTTCCTGACTCTAGATTCCTAGGAGTAATTCATAATCAAGACCTACTTAAGGACATCAAGGAAGCATACCATGCGGATTCCTTTTTGGCACAACCCCTAAGGGACGTAAGTCTTGTCTTTAAGAATGGTGTGTGGATTCAGGGACAACGCCTGTATATTCCTGAAACAGTCAGATTGAGAGTATTGCAACTCATTCACGATTCCAAGATAGCTGGGCATAGAGGAATTCTAAAGACACAGGAATTTCTCTCTCGTTTCTTTTGGTGGCCCACTTGCAGGAAGGATGTTTTAAACTATGTCACTTCATGTGAAGTCTGTGCAAGATGCAAAACACCTCGCTCCTCACCAACTGGTCTGTTACAGCCTCTTCCCACCCCGTCCCGCCCGTGGGGATCCATTTCTATGGACTTCATTGTGGAGTTACCAACCTCTCAAGGGAAGAACACCATTCTAGTGGTGGTTGACCGTCTAACAAAGGCAGCTCATTTTATCCCTTGTGTCGGCTTACCCACTGCAAAACAGACATCAGATTTGATGATTAAAGATGTGTTTCGCTTACATGGAGTACCGGATGAGGTTATTTCGGATCGAGGGGTGCAATTCACTTCTAGGTTTTGGCAAAATTTCTGTGCAGCATTGGACATTAAAGTAAACCTTTCTTCTGCTTTTCATCCCCAGACTAATGGACAGACCGAACGAACCAATCAAACCCTGGAGCAGTATCTCCGCTGCTTTATCTGCCACCTACAGGATGATTGGGTGGATCTACTTCCATTAGCTGAGTTCTCGTATAACAACTCTCAGAGTGCCTCCACTAAGCAGTCTCCTTTTTACTCTAATCTAGGTTATCATCCTAACATTCTACCACGATTTCCCACAGAAACGCCTTTACCAGCAGTGGCTGAAAGAATCACGTCTTTACAGAAGAATATGGATCTTCTAAAGGAGAATCTGGAATCGGCTCAGGAAAGGTACAAGAAAGCAGCAGATAAATTTCGTAAACCTGCACCAGCTTTCAAGGTAGGAGACTTGGTCTGGCTGTCAACCAGAAATCTTAAGTTAAGGATTCCATCGTCTAAGTTGGGACATAAGTACATTGGACCCTATAAAATCAGTAAAATTATAAGTGCCGTTGCTTGTCGTCTTCAACTGCCCAGAACTATGAGAATTCACCCTGTCTTTCATGTATCCCTACTAAAGGCTGCGACACCCAATACGTTTCCTGGACGTTCTTCTCCTTGCCCTGACCCAGTGCTAGTCGATGGTCAGGAAGAATTTGTGGTGGAAAGGATTTTAGATTCCAGGTTGTATAGAAATCAGTTACAATATCTGATTAAATGGCAGGGCTACCTGTTGTGAATGGGTTTGAGATGAGTTCTGAGCAGAGGCTCCCTCTGGTGGTTACAAGCGGTACTAGTGAGGATTGTGAGGACTGGGAATCAGGTGTTACTGATTGGTCTTATGTAAGGGAGTCATTTTCCCATCAGGGTTGCCGGTGATCAATTGTTCTGGTCTGAATCCTTCTTTCCAGTTTCCCTTGTAGCCTGCTGTGTCGTGTCTGCATCTCCTGCTATCAGATAAGACAATTTCTTATTTTGTGTTTTTGCTATATTTTTGCATTTTGTCCTGCACTTCTGTGGGGGCCTTCAGGGTCCCCTCCGGGGGCTTCTGCCTTCTCAGTTTAGTTCAGCCACTGTGTTTTGTTCTTTTGCTTTTTCCAGTTTTTTCAGTGGCTGCTGTTTTGTTTTTGGTTACACCAGAGAGCTAATTTAGGTGGTAGAGGTCGTGTGATCTCAGGTGATTTTGAAATTAGTAGAGTTGGTGTTTTTTCAGGGTTTTCTGAGATTGCAGTAAGTACCCTTCCTATCCTTTTCTATTTAGATAGTTTGGGCCCCAGCGTTTGCTCATACTATTTTCTTTCTGTGTCAGTATTTCCTCTTGTCTAACCGCCATTACATGTTTGGGGGCTTTCTATTATCTTTGGGGTTCTGCTCCGGGGCAGATAGCTTTCCTATTTTTATCTTTAGGTGTAGTTAGTTTCTCAGGCTGTGACGAGGCGTCTAGGACCAACGTAGGAACGCTCCACGGCTGCCTCTAGTTGCGGTGGTTAGTCAGGGTACTGCAATCTCATAGATTCCAACTGCTCTGGTGTATTTCCTTTTTTACCTGCACTCCTCAGCTTCCGTAACATAACAGTATCACCGGCCATAAAAATTGTATGGTACTCACAGAAGGGAAAAAATATTTTGAAGGAAGAAAAGTTGTCAGAGATATTTTTCTGTTTGTTGCATTTTTTTTTTTTTTTTTTTTTTTCCCTCTGTATCTCTGGGTGCTGGGGAGGATCTTTTCTCCCAATGGAGTTTGCACAGTTGTCTGGCCGTGTGGATCAGCTTGCCACTGAGGTTCTGAGTATTGCTATCTATCTTGCTGGGTTGCTTGTTGTGGAACCTAGGATCCCCATGCCAGATTTGTTTTTAGGGGATCGAGCTAAGTTTCAGAATTTCAAAAATAATTGTAAATTGTTTCTTTCCTTAAAATCTAAGTCCTCAGGAAACGCAGCGCAGCAGGTTCAAATTATCATCTCTCTCCTGCGCGGCGATCCTCAGGATTGGGCTTTTTCCTGATACCTGGGGATCCTGTTTTGAGTGATGTTGATGCATGTTTTCAGGCTTTGGGGTTATTGTACGATGAGCCTAATGTCACTGATCAAGCTGAAAAAGCCTTGTTGGCATTAAATCAGGGGCTTGATGACGCTGAGTTATACTGTCAGAGATTCCGTAGGTGGGCAGTCCTGACCAAGTGGAATGACGACGCTTTGGCGGCCCTTTTCCGGAAGGGTCTGTCAGATAATGTAAAGGATGTTATGGTGGGATTCCCTGTCCCCTCTGGTCTCAATGATTCTATGTCATTAGCGATTCAAATTGACAGACGTTTGCGTGAGCGGAGAAGTATGCGTGGAGTGGTGTTGCCTTGTGAGCCAGCTGCTGAGCCCATGCAGTGTGATGGAGTGGTGTCTGGGGCACAGCGTCATGAGTTTCGAAAGCGCAATGGGTTATGTTTCTACTGTGGTGATGCCTCTCATGCTATTTCAGTCTGCTCTAAGCGGGGAAGACGTTTTGCACGCTCGGTTGTCTTGGGTAGTGTTCAGACTAAGTTTTTGTTAACTGTCACTCTGATATGCTCTCTGTCCTCATTTTCTGCTCAGGCTTTCGTTGATTCTGGAGCAGCTATTAACCTGATGGATTGTGATTTTGCTAAACGTTGTGGGTTTCCCTTGATACCCCTACAGAAGTCTATTCCTTTACTGGGGATCGATTCTACCCCTTTGGCTGAGAATAAACCCCAGTTTTCTACTCAGGTGATAATGAGGGTTGAACCTGATCACCAGGAGTGCTGCAAATTTTTGGTTCTATATAATCTGCATGACATTATAGTGCTGGGTTTCCCTTGGTTACAGTCTCATAATCCTGTTTTGGATTGGAAATCTGTGTCTGTAACCAGTTGGGGCTGCCAATGTGTTAATACCAACACTCCTGTTTTTTCTGCCTCCCCCCAGGCTGAGGATGTTCCTGACTTTTTGTTTGATTTTTCTGATGTGTTTAGCGAAAGTAAATCTGCATCCTTACCTCCCCATAGGAGCTATGACTGCGCTATTGAATTAGTGCCAGGTAGTAAATTCCCTAAAGGTCGCCTTTTTAACTTGTCTGTACCTGAACATGACGCTATGCGGTCTTATATCAAGGAATCATTGGAGAAGGGTCATATCAGACCATCCTCTTCACCCTTAGGTGCCGGTTTTTTCTTTGTGGCCAAAAAAGATGGTTCATTAAGGCCGTGTATTGATTATCGTCTCTTGAACAATATTACTGTGAAATATCAATACCCGTTACCCTTGATTTCTGACCTGTTTTCCAGGGTGAAAAACGCTACTTGGTTTACCAAGCTTGACCTCAGGGGGGCGTATAACCTTATTCGCATTAAGCACGGGGATGAATGGAAGACGGCATTTAACACCCCTGAAGGGCATTTTGAGTACCTTGTGATGCCCTTTGGGCTCACTAATGCTCCTTCCGTCTTCCAGTCCTTCATGAATGACATTTTCAGGGATTTTGTGGACAAGTTTCTGATTGTTTATTTGGATGATATCTTGATTTTTTCTAATGACTGGGACTCTCATGTGAAACATGTTCGAACTGTATTCCAGATTTTGAGAGAGAATGCTCTGTATGTGAAGGGATCAAAGTGTCTTTTTGGCGTACAGAAGATCTCATTTCTGGGATTCATTTTGTCCCCATCTGTTATTGAAATGGACCCGGTCAAGGTTCAGGCCATCTGTGATTGGGTCCAACCTACTTCATTAAAGGCTCTTCAGAGATTTTTGGGTTTTGCCAATTTTTATCGTAAATTTATTGGTAATTTCTCGGTTATTGTTAAACCATTAACTGATTTGACCAGAAAGGGTTCTGATGTGGTGAATTGGCCTCCTGAGGCAGTCTCTGCGTTTCAGGAACTTAAGCAGAGATTCACTTCTGCTCCTGTTCTACGGCAGCCTGATGTTTCTCTGCCATTTCAGGTGGAGGTTGATGCCTCTGAAATTGGGGCAGGTGCCGTTTTTCCCCAAAAAGATCCAGAGACCTCTAAAAGTAACCCTTGTGCCTTTTTCTCTCGAAAATTTTCTCCTACTGAACGTAATTATGACGTGGGTAATCGGGAGTTATTGGCCATGAAGTGGGCTTTTGAAGAGTGGAGACATTGGCTGGAGGGAGCCAAACATCAGGTGGTAGTCCTTACGGACCATAAGAATCTGGTCTATCTAGAATCTGCCAAGCGACTCAATCCTAGACAGGCCAGGTGGGCCTTGTTTTTCACACGTTTTAATTTTGTGGTTTCCTTTCTTCCTGGCACTAAGAATGTTAAGGCGGATGCCCTCTCGAGGAGTTTCCTTGCGGACTCTCCTGAGCTATCTGATCCCTCTGTTATTTTGAAGGAGGGTGTAGTTCTTTCCGCCATCTCGCCCAATTTGAGACTTGCTCTGGAGGGGTGTCAGGAGGATAGGCCCGAGCGCTGCCCTGTTGGAAAATTGTTTGTCCCGGACCAATGGAAAAAGAGTGTGATGTCTGAGATTCATTGTTTCGCATTGGCTGGGCATCCCGGAATTTTTGGTACCAGAGACTTGGTTAGTCGGTCCTTTTGGTGGCCTACCTTGTCTCGCGATGTCAGGGAATTTGTGCAGTCCTGCGGGACTTGCTCTCGCTCCAAGCCTTGCTCTCGCTCTAGTGGTTTGTTGATGCCATTGCCTGTGCCCAAGAGACCATGGACCCATATCTCTATGGATTTCATTTCCGATCTTCCTGTTTCTCAGAGAATGACCACCATCTGGGTAATTTGTGATAGGTTTTCCAAGATGATACATCTTGTGCCATTACCTAAGTTGCCTTCCTCCTCTGAATTGGTGCCGTTGTTCCTTCAGCACGTGGTTCGTTTACACGGCATTCCTGAGAACATTGTGTCTGACAGAGGAGTCCAGTTTGTTTCCAGATTTTGGAGGACTTTTTGTTCTAAACTGGGTGTTCAATTGTCTTTCTCCTCGGCATTTCATCCTCAGACCAATGGTCAAACTGAGAGAACAAACCAGACATTGGAGACTTATCTAAGATGCTTTGTGTCTGCTGATCAGGATGACTGGGTCTCTTTTTTGCCTTTGGCTGAGTTTGCTCTTAATAATAGGGCTAGCTCTGCCACTTTGATGTCTCCGTTTTTCTGTAATTCTGGGTTTCACCCTCGATTTTCTTCAGGACAGACGGAGGCTTCTGTCTGTCCAGGTGTTGACTCTGTTGTTGAGCGTATGCAGCAGATTTGGGACCAGGTAGTGGAGAGGTTGTCCCTCTCTCAGGAGAAGGCCCAGCGGTTTGCTAACCGGCATAGGACTGATGGTCCTCGGTTTAAAGTGGGGGACTTGGTCTGGTTGTCCTCAAAGAATATTCCTATGAGAGTAGCATCTCCTAAATTTAAGCCTAGGTTCATTGGACCTTATAAGATCATGGAGATTATTAATCCTGTTTCTTTTCGTTTGCTTCTTCCTGGGACATTTAAGATCCATAACGTGTTCCACAAGTCCTTGTTGAAGAGGTTTGTTGAGCCAGTGGTTCCTGCTGCTGTGCCTCCTGACCCTGTTTTGGTTGAGGGCAATCTGGAGTATGTGGTTGAGAAAATATTGGATTCTCGTTTTTCTAGACGAAGACTCCAGTATTTGGTTAAATGGAGAGGTTATGGTCAGGAAGACAATTCTTGGGTGTTTGCTTCGGACATCCATGCTAGGAGACTTATCCGTGCGTATCATAGAACTCATCCTGACCGACCTGGTTGCTCAAATGAGGGTTCGGTGACCCCTCCTCAAGGGGGGGGTACTGTTGTGAATGGGTTTGAGATGAGTTCTGAGCAGAGGCTCCCTCTGGTGGTTACAAGCGGTACTAGTGAGGATTGTGAGGACTGGGAATCAGGTGTTACTGATTGGTCTTATGTAAGGGAGTCATTTTCCCATCAGGGTTGCCGGTGATCAATTGTTCTGGTCTGAATCCTTCTTTCCAGTTTCCCTTGTAGCCTGCTGTGTCGTGTCTGCATCTCCTGCTATCAGATAAGACAATTTCTTATTTTGTGTTTTTGCTATATTTTTGCATTTTGTCCTGCACTTCTGTGGGGGCCTTCAGGGTCCCCTCCGGGGGCTTCTGCCTTCTCAGTTTAGTTCAGCCACTGTGTTTTGTTCTTTTGCTTTTTCCAGTTTTTTCAGTGGCTGCTGTTTTGTTTTTGGTTACACCAGAGAGCTAATTTAGGTGGTAGAGGTCGTGTGATCTCAGGTGATTTTGAAATTAGTAGAGTTGGTGTTTTTTCAGGGTTTTCTGAGATTGCAGTAAGTACCCTTCCTATCCTTTTCTATTTAGATAGTTTGGGCCCCAGCGTTTGCTCATACTATTTTCTTTCTGTGTCAGTATTTCCTCTTGTCTAACCGCCATTACATGTTTGGGGCTTTCTATTATCTTTGGGGTTCTGCTCCGGGGCAGATAGCTTTCCTATTTTTATCTTTAGGTGTAGTTAGTTTCTCAGGCTGTGACGAGGCGTCTAGGACCAACGTAGGAACGCTCCACGGCTGCCTCTAGTTGCGGTGGTTAGTCAGGGTACTGCAATCTCATAGATTCCAACTGCTCTGGTGTATTTCCTTTTTTACCTGCACTCCTCAGCTTCCGTAACATAACAGCTACCCAGTGGAGGACAACTCATGGGAACCAGTCAATAACGTTAATGCTCCTCACTTGCTCCGTCAGTTTCATCAGAGGTACCCACACAAGCCTGGCCTGAGGTCATCCGGAGGTTGTCCCTAAGGGGGGAGTAATGTAAGGTTCTGTGTACTTGTTCCTGAAACTCAGTTTGTTCGTCAGCCATTTTACTTTCTGTCTTGCTGCAGCTATCTTGCCCTCAGTCAAAATGGAGTTTCCAGCTTGCATGTTCCCGCCCTGATTCTCTCCTTTTGCTTCTTAAGCAGCCACAGCTGAGCAATCAGTGCTTCAGAATCTAGCCTGCAGTGAACCTGTGACCTGACTCCTAAAGCCTTGGACCTTGTACTCCAGCTATTCCTACTGAGGAACTCTGAAGCACTTGTGGACTCTGAACCCTGCTCTTTGAAAGACCCACGTTTGCATGGACTTACGGTAACAGAGAAGAAGATCCTGAACCTGTTGTGGAGAGTGATTGCTGAGCTTAGATTACTCTGGCCTGCTGTGTCTCCTGCTTCTGTGTCTGCAAACTGTGTGACTATTTTTGCCAACTTGTATGAAGTAATACAAAACTTTCTATATCAAACCTGTGTCTCATGTATTTTCATCGCACCCAAGCACAAGACGCTATATGAATTGTACTACATACATTACACAGGGGTGCACCTACCGTGAGGCGAGTTGAGCACTCTGCCTCAGGCGGCACTGCCTCCCTGAAGAGTGGGGCGGCAGATTCTACTCTCCTACTTTCCTGCATCTGCTCGTGTTATACTCACATATTGCTGTTATGTGTGCACAGGACCTGTGATGAGGTCACAGGAGGGGAGGAGTCAGGTGTCACATGATCAGGGGCCGCCCTCAGTGTATGCAGGACTCTGCTGTGCTGGTTGTCATAGTGCTGGATAAGGGAAGATTATGTGTGGGGTCAGGAGGGGTTTACAGGGTGGATGTAGCAGAGCTGTGTGTGTACAAGGTGTATGGATCAGAGCCGCATGTGTATCAGTGTGTGGAGCGGAGCCGTGTGTGTACGAGGTGTACGGGGCAGAGCCGCGTGTGTACGAGGTGTGCGGAGCCGTGTTTGTACAAGGTGTGCGGAGTGGAGCCGCGTGTGTACGAGGTGTGCGGAGAGGAGCCGCATGTGTACGAGGTGTGCGGAGCGTAGCCGCGTGTGTACGAGGTGTGCAGAGCCCTGTCTGTACGAGGTGAGTGGAGCCGCATGTGTACGAGGTGGGCAGAGCCGCGTGTGTATGAGTTGTGCAGAGCTGAGCCCCGTGTGTACGAGGTGTGCGGAGCGGAGCCCTGTGTGTACGAGGTGTGCGGAGCGGAGCCCCGTGTGTACGAGGTGTGCAGAGCCGGTGTGTACGAGGTGTGCGGAGCCACGTGTGTACGAGGTGAGCGGAGCCACGTGTGTATGAGATGAGTGGAGCCGCGTGTGTACGAGGTGTGCGGAGCCCTGTGTGTATGAGGTGAGCGGAGCGGAGCCGGGTGTGTACGAGGTGAGCGGAGCCACGTGTGTACGAGGTGAGGTGAGCGGAGCGGAGCTGGGTGTGTACGAGGTGAGCGGAGCGGAGCCACGTGTGTACGAGGTGTGCGGAGCCCTGTGTGTATGAGGTGTGCGGAGCCATGTGTGTACGACGTGAGCGGAACCGCATGTGAACGAGGAGTGTGGAGCGGTGTGGGTATGAGGTGTGCGGAGCCGTGTGTGTATAAGGTGTGCGGAGCCGTGTGTGTATAAGGTGTGCGGAGCCGTGCGTGTACGAAGTCGGTGTATGGTGGGGAGCATTCATACCTCCCAACCGTCCCAGATCCAGTGGGACAGTCCAGATTTTGAGAGTCTGCCCCGCTGTCCCGGCCGGGAGCTTACTTTTCCCATGGACACAGGAGTACACTGCGGAGCCCCGAGGAGCACTTTAAAACTCGCACGTGACGTTCCACCGGACGTGATGTGCTGGAAGCTGACCGGAAATGAGGTAATTTCGGGAGGAGATTGTGACGGAACCATGGAGGCACTTCAGGGAATGCTTCAGATCCATCACCGTGTCCTCCTCCGACAGTGCGGACAGCGGGATCGCCTTGGAATCGGCGATGTCGGCCATGTGAGCGGATCATGATATGTCCTGCATCAGGAGTCTCAGGTGGGCATTACAATGGGAGCCGGGCTGCTACAGTATCTTTATAAAATCTTTCTTTCTCTCTCTGTTTCTTTCTCTCACTGTTCTTTCTTTCCCTCTCTAATCTTTCTTTCTCTCTCTCTCTGTTTCTTTCTCTCTGTTCTTTCTTTCCCTCTCTAATCTTCTTTTCTTTCTCTTTCTGTTTCTTTATCTCTCTCTCTTTCTGTTCTTTCTTTCCCTCTCAAATCTTTTTCTTTCTCTCAGTTCTTTCTTTTTTCTCTCTCTTTGTTCTTTCTTTCTCTCTCCTTTCTTTTTTCTCTCTCTCTGTTCTCTTTCTATCTCTCTCTGTTCTTTCTTTCTGTCTCTGTTCTTTCTTTCTTTTCCCTTCTTTCTTTTCTTTTCTTTCTTTCTTTCTTTCTTTCTTTCTTTCTTTCTTTCAATGTTCTTTCTTTCCCCTCTTTCTTTCTTTCTTTCTCTGTTCTTTCTTTCTTTCTCTCTCTGTTCTTTCTTTCTCTCTCTCTGTTCTTCCTTTGTCTCTCTCTGTTCTTTCTTTCTCTCTCCTTTCTTTCTTTTTTCTCTCTCTCTGTTCTCTTTCTTTCTCTCTCTGTTCTTTCTTTCTGTCTCTGTTCTTTCCTTCTTTCTTTCTCTGTTCTTTCTTTCTCTCTCTGTTCTTTCTTTCTCTCTCTCTGTTCTTCCTTTCTCTCTCTCTGTTCTTTCTTTCTCTCTCTGTTCTTTCTTTCTTTTTCTTTTTCTTTCTTTCCCCTCTCTTTCTCGCTCTCTCTGTTCTTTCTTTCTCTCTCTGTTCTTTATTTCCTCTTTCTTTCTCCCTGTTCTTTCTTTCTTTCTTTCTTTCTTTCTTTCTTTCTTTCTTTCTTTCTTTTCTTTCTTTCTTTCTTCTTTCTTTCTTTCTTTTCTTTCCACTCTTTCTTTCTTTCTCTTTCTTTCTTTCTTTCTTTCTTTCTCTCTCTCTGTTCTTTCTTTCTCTTTTTGTTCTTTCATTTCCCTCTTTCTTTTTCTCTGTTCTTTCTTTCTCTCTCTCTGTTCTTTCTTTTTCTCTCTGTTCTTTCTTTCTCTTTGTTTCTTTCTTTCTCTCTCTCTGTTCTTTCTTTCTCTCTCTGTTCTTTCATTCTTTCTTTCACTTTCTTTCTTTCTGTCCCCTCTTTCTTTCTTTCTCTCTGTTCTTTCTTTCTTTCCTTCCCCTCTTTCTTTCTCTCTCTGTTCTTTCTTTCTTTCCCCTCTTTTCTTTCTCTCTGTTCTTTCTTTCCCCTCTTTCTTACTCTCTCGCTCTGTTCTTTTTTTCTCCTGTTTCTTTCTATGTTCTTTCTTTCTATGTTCTTTCTTTCTATGTTCTTTCTTTCTATGTTCTTTCTTTCCCCTCTTTCTTTCTTTCTTTCTCTTTCTTTCTTTCTTTCTTTCTTTCTTTCTCTCTGTTCTTTCTCTCTCTGTTCTTTCTTTCTTTCTTTCTTTCTTTCCCCTCTTTCTTTCTCTCTCTCTGGTCTTCCTTTCTCTCTCTGTGCTTTCTTTCTCTCTTTGTTCTTTCTTTCCCCTCTTTCTTTTTCTCTGTTCTTTCTTTTTTTTCTCTCTGTTCTTTCTTTCTCTTTGTTTCTTTCTGTCTCTGTTTTTCTTTCTCTCTGTTCTTTCTTTCTCCCTCTCTATTCTTTCTTTCTTTCCCCTTTCTTTCTTTCCCCTCTTTCTTTCTCCCTCTGTTCTTTCTTTCGCTCTGTTATTTCTTTCTTTCTTTCTTTCTTTCTTTCTTTCTTTCTTTCTTTCTTTCTTTCTTTCCTTTCTCTCTCTTCTTCCTTTCTCTCTCTCTGTTCTTTCTTTCTCTCTCTCTGTTCTTTCCCCTCTTTCTTTCTCTCTCTGTTCTTTCTTTCCTTTTACTTTCTTTCTCTGGTCTTCCTTTCTCTCTCTCTGTTCTTTCTCTCTCTCTGTTTTTTCTTTCTCTCTCTCTGTTCTTTCTCTCTCTTTCTTTCTTCCTTTCTCTCTCTCTCTCTGTTCTTTCTTTCTTTTTCTCAGTACCAGTCAGTGTGCCCATAGTACTGTGTCGACCCGCCACCACAATTGTGGGTTACCAGGGCAATGGGGTACTCAGAGCCGAGCCCATGGAAGTCTATGGGGGTTTTGTCACAGGTAGCGGTGGCTCGGTCTGTGGCCCTGGCGGTCTGGCGTATGTTGGGGGAATATTTACAGGGGATAGATTTATATACAGTTCGTGACGCCACCTGTAGTATTCTGGTAATTTGTACCAGCGCTGCTATAGATCTCTGAGGGGATGGTGATGCAGCTAGATGTCGGGTCCCCTACAGGTGGGACTGGTCCCTCAAAGTCTATGAAGTCAGTGAAGTCGGGTGCAGATAAATAACACAGTCTCACGCGGTCAGCGTCTTTCCATACCTTTACTTGCAAGATGGTAAGACAGGTCCCAGGGAGGCTGATGGGGTTGATGGAGGATGAGCTTTGAGGCAACAGCTAAGCAAGTTAGGGGCCTCCTTTACTGTCCAATAACGATGAGTACAACCAGCTTGCAGCGTAGTTCCCTCTTTAATTTCAGCTATTCCAGAGCTGTTCTGCCCAGTCAGATTTGTGGTGAAGTCTTCCAATTGATGAAACTAGGTTCCTGCTTTTGTCTGCGCTTGACTCAAAGTCCCTATTCCACCTGACTCCAGTTACGTACTGACTATATGGGGCTGTTTGCCGCGACCTAGGGTCCGGTAAATCCCTGGTTTTCTTACCACTATGCTTGTAGCTAATAGTGATCCTTCGGTCCCCAGTGACCGGTAGCAATGTGCAGGACTTTTCCAAGCCAAAAGCACTTTTCCAATAATCTTCCTTCCACTTTGCCCTTCGATTTGCTCGACTCTTAATAGATAGTTCAGTCTTTCTTCCAGTGGGGCACAGCTCTGACTAGGCTAAGGTGAATTAGACCACCTGTACCAGCCTCCACTTTCTGAACTGCTGACAGGCTCAAACTGGACACGTCTACTCTGTCCAAGGACAGGAAACTGACTGACTAGAAATCACTCCCTTCCACACCCCTGCTGGGTGTGTCAGAAGTGTACGTGATGTATGAAGAGCCCTTAACTGTTACCTCTCCACTCATCCTCCTGGTATTGTGTACCAGGGCTACACATTCCCCCATGGTAAACGACAGCACTCCCGGGCTGTGAAATATAAAGAGACATTTTGTTTATGCATGAAAACATCAACAATAACATTAATTCGTCCCATCCGGGAGGTGAGGATATCTTGAACGTTGCAAAACAAAAACATTATATAGAGAAAAATACAAATATTAAATAGCATTCAATAAATATACAGTATTCTTGTGAAGGACCCGCACCAAACCTTCAACGTGGGTCCTGGGTGGGCTGCAGGACATCCAAATGCAGACCTCACTCAGTGCCACACCACACGGGTTTTTGGTTCAGAGGTAAGTCAAGGTTTCATGTGAAACCATTAAAAAGGCACTTTAGTGCAACTATTTACAGGATACAGTTTTTGGGCTGGCTCAGTCCTCAGCCTCTGAGTCCATTGTTAAACGAAGACATAATAGGGAAAAACACATATATATATATAGACTTTTCACAATATTCACATGAATTCGTTATAATCACTGCTGATATCTAATGGGTAACTTCCCTTTGGTGGTTCGCTCTGATCTACGTGGTGTAGCTTCAGGTATATCAAGTTGCGATCTGTCTGCACTGCGTAACGGCAAACTATAGAACTGCCTTAATCTTTCTATGGATCTGGCAAGCGTACTGATGGCTGGGCGGTGTGAGTCAGCTTCACCAGGGATCCCATAGTATGGGGCGCTGCTTCAGATGATCCTTCTTGAGATTCCACAGGTTGAGGTGTTGCTGGGATGGGTAACTCCTGAGCGGGCTCAACTGGCACCACAGGCACAACTGGAGGTAGAACTTCCTCTTGTGGCTGATAAAACTGCAACACTGGAATTATCACAGCATCTCCCAGTCGGGGCCAATCCGCGGGAAAATCTCCCAGATCTGTGTGTAGGACCTCTTCCTTTCTTTCTCCTTGATTGAGGACAGGGTTCTTTTCACAACGCTTTAAGTGTTCTGGACACAATTTCAAATGATCTCTGGACACAGTGATTGTTGTTCTTCCTCCGTCCTTACTGACGACACAAACTTTTCTGTTGTCATATTTAGAATCTTGTATGACGTAGGGTTCTTGCTCCCACTGGTTATCCAGTTTGTGCATCTTCCTTTTTCTTTTTAATACTACCTCTCCAGGCATCAAAGGCTTGGCAGGAGCATTTCTGTTGTAAACATCTTCCTGTTTCTCCCGTGCCTTATTGAGACTTTCCTCTACACAGATTTGTACTCTTCTGTATTGCTCTTGCCGATTGACGTCCCAGTTTTCAACGGCGTCGTCTGCCTCCGGTTCTACCACTCCAAGTTCTAAATCCATTGGTAGTTTTCCGGGCCTTGCTCGCATAAGATAAGCTGGAGTGCAGTTAGTTGAGCTTACAGGTATATGATTATACAAATCAACCAAATCAGGTAGTAAATCCGGCCATCGATTCCTGTCTTCCAACGGTATGGATCTCAACAAGTCAAGGACAATATGGTTCATTTTTTCGCAAAGACCGTTGGTTTGAGGGTGATATGGTGTTGTTCTAATTTTCTTGCACCCGTACATGTGACAGAATTCCTTGAATAAATCGGCTTCAAAAGCAGGTCCCTGATCGGTTAATACTTGCTCGGGATACCCATGCGGTCTGCAGAAGCTTGCTTGAAAGGTTTTTGCGGCCGTCACTGCGGTCTGGTCCTTAACTGGAACAACCACCAGAAATCTGGAGTAATGGTCCACCATAGTCAAGGCGTATGAGTATCCAGATCTACTTGGCGACAATTTGACGTGGTCCAGGGCCACAATCTCCAGGGGACGAGTCGTCCGGATAGGTTGCAGGGGTGCCTTCTGACTACCGTAGTCCTTTCTTCTGAGACCACAAGGTCCACAGTTCCGACACCACCTCTCGATGGAGCTGCGCATCCCTACCCAGTAGAACCGGCATCTCAACAGGGTCTCCAGCTTTCTCCAGCCAAAGTGTCCTGCTTGATCGTGGTACGCTTCCAACACCATTGGGACGTCTGCCTTGGGGACCACTATTTGCCAGACCATTTCATGGGTTCTGGGGTTGACGTATCTCCTGCACAACTTCTCACGGTATAGGAACAACCTGCTTTTCTCGTTCCACAGGAGCTTGGCTGACATAGGTGCATCCTTTTCCAAGGAGGAACCTTCCTGTTTTAACAACTCCTTGATGCGGCTGACCACTGGATCACTGTCCTGAGTCTCTTTCCAGCTGTGATGGGGTAAAGGATTTAATGTTGCACCATACTGCTTTCTGTGGACTCGATGCTCGTGGACTACCCCATTTCGATGGAACGCAGGTAGCTCAATTTCTTCCAGGTCGTCCGATTCTTCTTCCGTATCAGAGTCATGCGGCATTCGGGACAACGCATCAGCATTAGCATTCTTTCGACCTGCCCGGTACTTGATAGTAAACTGATAATTGGACAACCGAGCCATCCATCGCTGCTCCATGGCACCCAGCTTGGCGGTTTCCAGGTGCGTTAACGGGTTGTTGTCTGTGTACGCCGTGAACTTATTGGAGGCCAGATAGTGCTTAAATCTTTCAGTAATGGCCCAGACCGCGCCAGAAACTCTAGCTTGAAGCTGCTATAATTTTCCGGATTCCTTTCAGTTGGCCTGAGTTTTCTGCTGGCATATGCGATGACTTTTCTTGGCCATTCTGCTTCTGACTGAGAACTGCTCCCAACCCTTCATTACTGGCGTCGGTGTACAACAGGAACGGTTGGCTGTAATCAGGATAGGTTAAGATCTCATCACCTGTAAGGATCTCTTTCATCTTTTGGAATGCTTCAGCCTGTTCTTTACCCCAATTAAAGGGAGGGTTTCTGCTCTTCAGGGATTGTCCTACTAGGAGGTCCTGTAAAGGAGCTGCCTTCTTCGTGTAATCTTTCACGAATCTCCTGTAGTATCCCGTTAGTCCAGGAACTGTCGCACTTCCTTAAGGTTCTTCGGCTCCGGCCACTTCTGGATGGCAGTGACTTTCTCTGGGTCCGGCGCTACTCCTTCCGAACTGACGATGTGCCCCAAGTATTGTACCTTCTGTTTGAGTAGATGGCATTTTGAGGGTTTTAATTTCATCCCGTACCTGGACAGGGACTCGAATACTTCTGCCAGGTGCTTCAGATGGTCCTCATATGTCTTGGAATACACGATAACGTCGTCTAGGTATAGCAGCACGGTTTCAAAATTGAGATGTCCCAGACAGTTTTCCATCACTCTCTGAAATGTTCCTGGGGCACTGCTGAGCCCAAACGGCATTCTGTCGAACTCACAGAGCCCCATTGGGGTGGTGAAAGCCGTTTTCTCACGATCCTCCTCAGCCACAGCCACTTGCCAGTAACCACTAGTCAGATCAAGGGTAGAAAAGTAGTTAGCCGTTTTCAGAGCAGCTAATGATTCCTCTATACGTGGTAACGGGTATGCATCCTTGTGTGTTATGCGGTTCACCTGCCTGTAATCCACACACATTCTCATACTACCATCTTTCTTTTTAACCAGAACTAGAGGGGCTGCCCAGGGGCTACAACTATCCTTATCACCCAGCTTTCTTCATTCATTCAACATTTCTTTAGCCTTTGATAATGAGCTGGAGGTATGGGCCTATACCGCTCTTTGATGGGAGGATGACTGCCTGTGGGATATGATGTTGTACTCCCTTAATTGTCCCAAAATCAAGTGGATTTTTGCTAAACACTTGGGCGTACTCTTGCACCACCCGTAATACCCTTGCTTCTGGTGAGCGGGAGTGGTGTCCGTCCCACATGGAGTTGCTGACACCATTCCGCCACCTGAGTTGCTGGGTCATTGTCCTCCGCCATTTGACAGGAGTCTAAGGACTCAGCCGGGAGAATAGAATTATTATCAACAGCATGTAGTTTAGCAATGGTTGCATAACGGGGTAAATTTACCCCATCATCTCCCCAATTGAGAAGCCGTACCGGTACTCTTCCATTCACCCCTCTACTACTCCTCTAGCAGTCATAAGTGTAGGTCTATGTTCTGGATGGTGGGGTTTACTACAGCTTGGTAATTCTGTCCTCTCAGACCTATGGCTGCCCTGCACCAAATGATCATTTCACTCATTGGGGGTATCACAATAGGATCCGAGTCAGTGACCCGTAAAATTACCAATTTCGCCGTCGGTAAGCTTCGCTTGCTGCTGACACACCAGGGCCGGATCTCTCTTTGGATTACTCCTGTTGCCTTGGTCGGGCAATCTCAGCGAGCTGTTGGAGCAAGAACACAACTTCTCCCAAACAATTACC
>JARQOD010005272.1:0-48995 GCA_033576555.1 Oophaga sylvatica | reverse complement strand
AGACTACAAAAAACGGAGACTTGGTGGAAGATTCGCTCTCATGATTATTGTAGGAGAATTCGGCCCAAGGCAGGAGCTCCACCCAGTCAGAATGGTGGGCATTAACGAAATGTCGAAGATAACTGGTCAAATTCTGATTTATTCGTTCAACTTGTCCATTGGACTGTGGGTGGTAAGCGGAGGAAAAATCCAGGGTGACGTCTAGCAACTTACAAGTGGCTCTCCAGAAACGTGAGGTGAACTGAACCCCACGATCCGACACAATGTGACGAGGCAGACCATGAAGACGGAAGATGTGGCGGATAAAGTCTTTAGCCAACTCGGGTGCAGACGGGAGACCTGGCAGAGGAATGAAGTGAGCCATCTTGGAAAAGCGGTCAGCGACCACCCAAATGACCGTACAACCGGCAGAGACGGGCAGATCTGTTATGAAGTCCATGGCTATATGCTGCCAGGGGGCAGCGGGTACAGGAAGCGGAAGAAGACGGCCGGTAGGCAGGTGTCTCGGAACTTTGTTGCGGGCACAGGAAACACAGGCAGAAACAAAGTCTATTACGTCTTTGTGCAGGGTAGGCCACCAATAATGCCGGGTAATGAGTTGGAGGGTCTTTCTTTGACCAGCGTGGCCAGCGAGTTTAGACGAGTGACCCCAATGTAGGATTCTCTTCCGATCGGTTTCTGATACGAACGTCTTACCAGGAGGGAGACGATTTAGACTCACGGGAGCCACCTGCATCACTCTGGCGGGATCGATGATATGGTTAGGCTCATCTTCGAGATCCGACACCAGGAAAGACCGAGACAAGGCATCCGCCTTGACGTTTTTGTCAGCTGGGCGAAAATGCAAAAGAAAATCGAAGCGGGCAAAAAACAAGGACCACCGGGCTTGACGAGGATTAAGTCTCTGTGCCTGCTGGAGGTATGCCAGATTTTTGTGGTCCGTGTAGATGATTACCGGATGAAGAGCCCCTTCGAGTAGGTAACGCCACTCCTCCAATGCCAACTTAATGGCCAATAGCTCTCGATCTCCTATGGAGTAGTTGCGCTCGGAGGAGGAGAAGAGTTTGGAGAAGAAACCGCAGGATACCATCCTCCCGGATGGCGATTTTTGGGTAAGAACCGCTCCGGCTCCAGCAGAGGAAGCGTCCACCTCCAGGAAGAACTGCTTGTTGCCATCCGGGCGATGCAGCACTGGAGCGGAAGAGAAGGCCTGTTTCAGAGAAAGGAAGGCCTCCTCTGCTTCGGGCGTCCACTGTTTGGGGTTAGCATCCTTGCGAGTGAGCGCTGAGATTGGAGCAGTCCTGGAAGAGAAGTGCGGTATGAAGAGACGGTAATAGTTGGCAAATCCCAGGAACCGCTGAATGGCCTTCAACCCCTCCGGTCGGGGCCACTTCTCGATGGCAGACAATTTCTCCGGATCCATTCGTAGGCCTGTCTGAGAAATGATGTAGCCCAGAAACGGAAGCGATGTCTGCTCAAAGAGGCACTTCTCATATTTTTGCGAAGAGGTGATTCTGCCTGAGCCTGAGCAGAACCTGACGAACATCCCTCCGGTGAGACTGAAGATCCGGAGAGAAGACCAAGATGTCGTCAAGGTACACCACAACGCAGGAATAGAGGAGGTCCCGGAAGATGTCGTTGACCAACTCCTGAAAGACTGCTGGAGCATTACAGAGACCAAAGGGCATCACCAAGTACTCGTAGTGGCCGTCCCGGGTGTTGAATGCCGTCTTCCATTCATCTCCTCGACGGATACGAACCAGGTTGTATGCTCCACGAAGATCTAGTTTGGTGAAGACTCTAGCCCCTCTAAAACGATCAAACAGTTCTGGAATGAGCGGAAGAGGGTACTTATTCTTCACCGTGATCGAATTTAGGCCTCTGTAGTCAATACAGGGACGGAGAGATCCGTCTTTCTTTTTAACGAAGAAGAAACCTGCTCCCGCTGGGGAGGTAGATTTCCGGATGAATCCCTTTGCTAAGTTCTCCTCGATATATTCGGACATCGACCTGGTCTCAGCAGCAGACAACGGGTAAATACGCCCACGGGGAGGCGTAGTACCGGGCAACAGGTCAATCGGGCAATCATATGGTCTATGCGGGGGTAATGTCTCTGCTTCCTTTTTATTGAAGACATCAGCAAATGACCAATATGGAATCGGGAGTCCAGGTAGATTAGCAGGTGTAGGAGAAGAATAGACAGGATGAACAGGCACCAGACATGTTTTATGACAGTCCTGTCCCCAGCGAAGAACCTCTCCATTCTGCCAGTCGAGCACAGGTGCATGTTTTTGGAGCCAAGGCAGACCTAGTAAGAGAGCATGAGAGAGTCCAGGTAAAACATGAAACGAGATGCTCTCAGAATGCAACATTCCCACCTGCAGGGTTATGACTTCGGTGATAAGTCGGATGGGACGAGGTAGGAGACCCCCATCCACAGCAGCAACAGATACAGGTTCAACAAGAGGTTTGGTGGGAATGTGATACTTCTCTACTAGAGCCTGTGACACGAGATTCCCAGCTGCTCCAGAATCAAGTTGGGCCATTTCGAAGTGGCGGTTCTTACCGATCAGAATTGAAACCGACAGCAGCAGGGATGAAGAGGATTTATTTTTGTCTAGATTGACCTCTCCGAGCGAACCTAGACACAGGCGTTTTCCAGACTTCTCCGGACAGGTTTGGATCCAGTGCTCCTTACTGCCGCAGTAGAAGCAACTTTTCTCGGCACGGCGTGAGTCCTGACGGGCTTTGACCATCTTGGTCTGGTCGACCTGCATAGGCTCAGCAGGGTGCACCTGAGGAGAAACGGAAGAGGTTATAGATCTCTGACACGAGGGTGCAAGATGGGAAAACTCTTTTTTACGGGTGATCTCTTTGGCTCGTTCCTGGAACCGTAGATCAATTCGATTGGCAAGATTTATTAAATCATCAAGCGAGGTTGGAATGTCCCGACCGGCAAGTTCGTCTTTAATACGGCCGGACAGACCCTCCCAGAAGACCGAAATTAGAGCTTCATTGTCCCAAGCTAGTTCTGAGGCTAAAGTCCGGAACCGTATGGCATATTGACCAACGGTGAAACTCTCCTGACGGAGACGCAGCAGAGATGATGCAGAGGAAGTCTTCCGTCCAGGTTCGTCGAATACCTTCCGGAAGGCCGAGAGAAACGCAGGCAGGTCAGACACCAGAGGATCCTCTCTCTCCCAGAGAGGGTTAAGCCAGGCCAGGGCCTCTCCAGTGAGATGGGACATGATGAAGGCAACTTTGGCCCGGTCAGAGTTAAACTGGTGTGCCAGGAGTTCAAAATGCAGGGTGCACAGATTAATGAAACCCCGAGCCAGAGCAGGATCGCCTCCAAACCTAGGAGGAGCTGACAGTCGGGGTCCGGGAATGGAAACCACGGAATTGGGAATCAGCGGGACTGACGGATTATGAGTCATGGCTCCAGCGATGGTTGCTATTGATGATTACAGAGTGTCCAGACGGGATTTGACGTTCCGCAGGTGACCCAGGATGGCCTCCTGTTGAGACCTCTGGCGAGACAGCTCATGACACAGTTCCGGGAGTGAAGGGGTTTGGGTGCCACCGGGTTCCATGGCCCGAGCAAACTGTAACGGGTCTGGTGGGTGGAACTACTGACGAGACAGGTCAGGTTGGTGGAACCACAAAGCTTTATTATACAAGAGAGTTTACTTGTAAGAGAGCGGGTGGCACCTGGGAAAAGGGCAGGGATTCACGGCAGGAGATATAGGTAGTTTCTGGACAGGCAGGTTTGTCACAGCAAGTGACCAAGGAAGTCTCTGGGCAGGCAGGTTGTAACGGTAAGTAACCGAGGCAGTCTCTGGACAGGCAGGTTGTCACGGCAAGTGACCAAAGCAGTCTCTGGGACAGGCAGGTTGTCACGGCAAGTGACCAAGGCAGTCTCAGGGACAGGCAGGTTGTCACGGCAAGTGACCAGGAAGTCTCTGGGACAGGCAGGTTGTCACGGCAAGTGACCAGGCAGTCTCTGGACAGGCAGGTTGACATGGCAAGTGACCAGGCAGTCTCTGGAACAGGCAGGTTGTCACAGCAAGTGACCAGGCAGACTCTAGACAGGCAGATGTCACAGCAAGTGACCAGGCAGACTCTAGACAGGCAGGTATATACGACCTGATATGGTGGAGCCTCCAGGTAGGCTGCAGTCGGATGGCAGATGATCGCTCCCAGGTGAGCAGGCAAGAGCCGGGGATCTCTGCAGATGATGTCCGAACTTCCGGATGGAGCTGCAGTCGGATGGCAGATGATCGCTCCTAGGTGAGCAGGCAAGAGCCGGGGATCTCTGCAGATGACGTCCGAACCTTCTGGATGGAACTGCAGAGACGATGGCAGACTGGCAAGCCGACAGGTAACAGCAGGAAACTGGAATCAGGAGCTGATGGCTGAAACAGAGTTAGACTGCACAGGAACAACATTGCTCGGGCACCTACATTAAGGAGGAAGCCCTTAATATAGGGTGGAGTCCTCCAGCATTGGCTGGAGACTGATTTGGAAAATGCGCGCGGCTCCTTTAAGAGCGGGGGAGGGTGCGGGCGGCGCCCTAAGGCCAGTAGCAGGGAAGGAGCGCGCGGGACCAGCAGGTTGGAAGGAGGGCGCCGAGGACAGGTGAGGAGAGCGACGTCCCTGTCTGGCAGCAGGCAGGGACGCGGGCGCTACACATTTATGGGGGTTTCCACTGTTTAGGCAGATCAGGAGCTCTCCAAACACGACATGGCGTCCAGCCAATTCTGCGTTGAAAAAGTCAGACGGCGCTCCTTCCCTTCCAAACTCTGCCATGCACCCAAACAGTGGTTTACCCCCACATATGGGGTATAAGCGCACTCAGGACAAATTGCACAATAACTTTTGGAGTCTTGTTACCCTTGGAAAAATAAAAATTGGGGTGAAAAGATCATTTTTGTGGAAAAAATATGATTTTTAAATTTTACGGCTCTACATTATAAACTTGTGTGAAGCACTTGGGGGTTCAAATTGCTCACCAAAGATCTAGAAAAGTTCCTTAGGGGGTCTAGTTTCCCAAATGGGGTCATTTGTGGGGGGTTTCCACTGTTTAGGCACATCAGGGGCTCTCCAAATGCAACATGGCATCCAATCTCAATTCCAGCCAATTTTGGTTGGAAAAAGTCAAATGGTGCTCCTTCCATTCCGAGCTCTGCCGTGAGCCCAAACAGTGGTTCCCCCCCACATATGGGGTATCAGCGTACTCAGGACAAATTGGACAACAACTTACGTGGTCCAATTTCTCCTGTTACCCTTGGGAAAATAAAAAATTAGTGACTAAAAGATAATTTTTGTGGGAAAAAAATAGGATTTTTTATTTTCATGCCCGGGCATTATAAACTTGTGTGAAGCACTTGGGGGTTCAAAGTGCTCACCAAAGATCTAGATAAGTTCCTTAGGGGGTCTAGTTTCCAAAATGGGGTCACTTGTGGGGGGTTTCTACTATTTAGGCTCATCTGGGGCACTGCAAACGGAACATGACCCCCATCAACGTCTGCATTCCAAAACGTTACTACTTCCTTTCCAAGCCCTGCTGTGCACCCAAACAGTTTCCCCCCCCCACATATGGGGTATCAGCGTACTCAGGACAAATTGGACAACAACTTTTGGGGTCCAATTTCCTTGGGAAAATTCAAAAATTTGGGACTAAAAAATCATTTTTGTGGAAAATTGTTTTTTTTTTTTTTTCACACCCAGGCATTATAAGCTTTTGTGAAACACTTGGGGGTTTAAAGTGCTCACAGCAGATCTAGATAAGTACCTTAGGGGGTCTAGTTTCCAAAATGGTGTCACTTGTGGGGGTTTCCACTGTTTAGGCACATCAGGGGCTCTCCAAACACGACATGGCGTCCAATCTCAATTCCAGCCAATTTTAGTTTGAAAAAGTCAAACGGCGCTCCTTCCCTTACGAGCTCTGCCGTGTGCCCAAACAGTGGTTTTCCCCCACATATTGGGTATTGGCGTACTCAGGAGAAATTGCATAACAACCTTATCTGTCCATTTTCTCTTTTTACCCTTGTCAAAATAAAAAAAAAGTTTGTAAAAGATAATTTTTGTGGCTAAAAAGTTAAATATTCATTTTTTCCTTCCACGTTGCTTTAGTTCCTGTGAAGCACCTGAAGGGTTAATAATCTTCTTGAATGTGGTTTTGAGTACCTTGAGGGGTGCAGTTTTTAGAATGGTGTCACTTTTGGGTATTTTCTGCCATATAGAGCCCTCAAAGTGACTTCAAATGAGAGGTGGTCCCTAAAAAAATGGCTTTGTAAATTTTGTTGTAAAAATGAGAAATCGCTGGTCAACTTTTAACCCTTATAACTTCCTAACAAAAAAAAATTTTGGTTCCAAAATTGTGCTGATGTAAAGTAGACATGTGGGAAATGTTATTTCTTAACTATTTTATGTGACATATTTCTCTGTTTTAAGGGAATAAAAATTCAAAGTTTGAAAATTGCAAAATTTTAAAATTTTCGCCATATTTGCGTTTTTTTCAAAAATAAACGCAAGTTATATCGAAGAAATTTTACTTCTAACGTGAAGTACAATATGTCACGAGAAAACAATCTCAGAATCGCGAAGATCCGTTGAAGCGTTCCAGAGTAATAACCTCATAAAGAGACAGTGGTCAGAATTGTAAAAATTGGCCCGGTCATTAACGTGCAAACCACCCTTGGGGGTGAAGGGGTTAATAATAGGGCCAGTTCTGCCACTTTGATGTCACCTTTTTTCTGCAATTTCGGGTTTCAGCCTCGGTTTTCTTCGGGACAGGTGGGGGCTTCTGTCTGTCCGGGTGTTGATTCTATGGTGGAGAGAATGCAGCAGATTTGGGATCAAGTAGTGGATAAGTTGTCTCTCTCTCAGGAGAGGGCCCAGCGGTTTGCCAACCGGCATAGGACTGATGGTCCTCGGTTTAAAGTAGGTGACTTGATTTGGTTGTCCTCAAGAAATATCCCTATGAAGGTTGCGACTACAAAATTTAAGCCAAGGTTCATTGGACCTTATAAGATCTTGGAAATTCTTAATCCCGTTTCCTTCCTTTTGGCTCTTCCACAACCTTTTCACAACCTCTTCCACAAATCTTTATTGAAAAGGTTTGTTGAGCCTAGGGGCGCATTGTCATGGTTTACTGGGTTCTCGGACCAGGTAGTCGCGGGGTTAACTTGGTTGGCCTCTTTCTGGGTCCTGGGAGGCTTTTTATAGCCTCATTGTGAGGCCAATCTTTGTCGTTTATACTCTGACCTTTGGCTGAGTGTGTCTGACCCTGTGCTTCTGCCAGTACTTTGTGCCTGTGCTACTTTTGTCTGTCTGGTTCTGATTTGGCTGTGTCCCTGTTACGAGTTTTGCCTGTACCTTTTGTACTGCATTGTTCCCTCTGTGTATGACCTCTTGGCTATGTTCTGATCATTCTCTGCCTGCTCCTCTTGTACTGCGTTACTCCTTCTGTGTATGACCTCTTGGCTGTGTTCTGATTATTCTCTGCCCGTTCCTCTTGTACTGCGCTGCTACCTCTGTGTATTACCTGGCTATCCTGACTATCCGTTCTGTCTAGGCCCCTTTGTAACTTTCTTTCGTAGTTACCCTTCTAGGAGTTTTCCTTCATCTCCTAGTTCTCCTGAGCTTAGGCCACACCCCTAGGCAGTCACGTGCTTCAAGTCCTCTTGCCTGAAGCATTCTCTAGCTGTTCCTGCTTCCTCTGAGAAACCTGTGTTCAGCTCCACCCCTTGGCAGTCACATGCTGCAGGTCCTGGTCCTCTGAAACACATGTCTTCCCTGCTGCTGCCTCTCTACACAAGTATCTTTTAGGGCACAGTTTGTTTACTCAGGACATGCGCACTGGCTCAGTGAGCAAGTGCAGTGCGGTGTCCTTGACACGCATCTATAATGAGGCGAGTTGAGCCTTCTGTCTCAGGCGGCGGCAGCTAGGGGCGGCAGAGCGAACTCAGAACACGTGGTTTGATGCTGGCTCTCCTTAATCCCTGCTGAGTCTTACACTCCTGCGCACTGTGCTATGTGTCCCGCAGTGAGAAGCAACCACCCCCCCCATGCACCCCTTCCTCACCCTCCCACCTTTCCACTTCAGCTTCTCGCAGCCTGGAGTCCGTTGCTGTGCTGTCCTCTTATGTGCGAGAAGGACCTGTGATGAGGTCACAGGAGGGAGGAGTCAGGGGTCATATGGTCAGGCTCCCTGAGTGCAGGTCTGCTGTGCTGGTTGTCATGGAGCTGGATGAAGGTAAGTTTATGTGTGGGGTCAGGAGGGGTTTACAGTGTGGATGTAGCAGAGCTGTGTGTGTACGAGGTGTATGGAGTGGAGCCGTGTGTGTACGAGGTGTACGGAGCGGAGCCGTGTGTGTACGAGGTGTACGGAGCGGAGCCGTGTGTGTACGAGGTGTACGGAGCGGAGCCGCGTGTGTACGAGGTGTACGGAGCGGAACCGCATGTGTACGAGGTGTACGTAGCGGAGCCATGTGTACGAGGTGTACGGCGCGGAACCGCGTGTGTATGAGGTGTACGGAGCGGATCCCCATGTTACGAGGTGTACGGAGCGGAGCCGCGTGTGTACGAGGTGTATGGAGCGGAGCCGCGTGTGTACGAGGTGTATGGAGCGGAGCCGTGTGTGTACGAAGTGTACGGAGCGGAGCCGTATGTGTACGAGGTGGATGTAGCAGTGCTGTGTGTGCGTATGGGGCATACAAAACAGAGCCCTGTGTGTACAAGGTTTACGGAGTGGAGCCATTTGTTTACAAGGTGTACTACTTATACAGAACTTTAACAAATATAAAAATTGATGTTTCAAACATATTCCTATTTAAAAGTGTATGTATTTCGCATGTGCGTCACGTTAGGCTAGTAAGTGTAAACCAGATTTATTTGTACTGATTTTACAATGGGGGGCGCCGTTTTGCAGTTTGCCTCAGGCAGCAGAGAGGCTAGGTTCACCCCTGGCTGAGCCAGTGGTTCCTATGGCTGAGCCCCCTGAGCCTGTTTTGGTTGAGGGCAATCTGGAGTATGAAGTGGAGAAGATATTGGATTCTCGTCTGGCTAGGCGGAGACTCCAGTACTTGGTTAAGTGGAAAGGTTATGGTCAGGAGGACAATTCTTGGATGTTTGCTTCTGACATCCATGCGGAGAAATTGGTTTGCGCCTTTCACCGGGCTCACCCTGATCTGCCTGGTGGCGCCGGTGAGGGTTCAGTGACCCCTCCTCAAGGGGGGGTATTGTTGTGAGCATGTTGGAAATGACTTCTGAGTTGGGGCTCCCTCTGGTAGTTGCTGAGGGTATTGAACCAGTGTTGAATAGTAAAAGTCCATCACCTGCGAGCGATGACTGGCAATCAGGAGAGACGGACTGGGCTGATATAAGTGAGCTGCCTTCCCATGATCCTCACCGGTGATCAATTGTTGTTTCCTGGTCTATTTGGAAGTCAGCGGGTGTCTTGCTTTCATCTGCTACTTTCAAATAAGTTATTTGCTGCTTGTTTCTATCTTGTTTGCTATTTCCATTTTTTGTCTGCACTTTTGTGGGAGGTTAGCCAGGTTCCCCTCCAGGGGCCTGTGCTACTCTCTGTTTTTTCAGTAGCCACTGTTTATTTGTTGCTCTGTCCCTGCTATTTAAGTGGCTGCGGGTTAGCCGCTTGTTCACACCAGAGATCTGATTTAGCGGGTGGCGAGATCGTGTGGGCTCTGCATTTTTTGAAATCAGAAGTGTTGGAATTTTTCTAGGGTTTTTCTGGGTTGCAGATAGTATTCTGTCCTGTTCTCTCCTATCTAGGAAGTATTTGGCCCCAGCGCTTGCTTACTCTATTTTCTACCTGCGTTTGTATTTCATCTTGTCTAACCGCCATTATTTGTGTGGGGGCTGCCTATTCCTTTGGGGCTCTACTCCGGGGCAGTTAGCTTTCCTCTTTCTATCTTCAGGTGTAGCTAATCTCTCCGGCTGTGAAGAGGAGTCTAGGTCACCGTAGGTACGTCCCACGGCATCTTCTAGTTGTACGGTTAGTTTAGGGGTCTGCAGCAACCTTTTAGTTCCCAACCTCTCTGGTGTTCGGCTGCCTTTGCTGTTTTTTGCTCCTGTCCTCCTCAGCTACCAAATCACAACACTTCCCATAGGGGAAGGCGGAAAGAGATAGAAACGTGCAGCAGGCTCCAGGTCCTGAGGAGCTGCTGACAGACAGAAAAGACAGAAAGAAGGTTCCCTGTAGGGAAAAGGGATTTCTCAGAGGCACGGCTGAGCAGAAGGCTACCCGTGGGGCTTGTTCCAGGCTGACGGATGTCAGCTGGGAGAATCCAGGTCGCAGAAGGGACTCAGCCCCTAGACTAGTGGAGCATACAACAGGACTCAGCTAGCAACCCGACAGCTGTGGCAACTTTAGGGGTCACAGCCAACAACCACAATCATCTTCTCCGGGAAGGCAGCTATATAAAATCAAGGAAACGCCTGGGTCACGTTGTCCGACAGGATTCGCAGCTACCGGACTAGGACACTGTTTGTGTGGTGCTGGGAAGGAAGTAGGAGCAGGAAACAGCACAGTGAGATGGCCAGGGAAGGCATATACTGACAGGGAGCTTTGGACTGGTGTTCTCCATCTACCTGTCATGGGTGTATCGCCACAAGGATCGTCGCGATTACACACTCTGACTTCTCACAGCTGAGTTGCTGTTTCTTTGTGTTTGGTAATGAGGGAGTTAATTTTACCTAGCTCTTTGCTAAGACTAGGTCCAGCCTCGCCCGGCTGCTTTTGATTATGTTCTAATTAGATTCCTTCATATACCTGCCAGTCTGCTTGTTAGATGCCGGTGAAAGCCTTTATGTAGTCTAGCAGACTGGATCGGTTCTGAGAATACTTAAGCTAAGAGCTCCTTAGTTGTTTTTACTCTTATAGCTTATAGTTTATCTCTGAGACCTTAGGTGTTCCTACTGTGTGTGAGTGTTGTATGTAAGACTTTATTTACTTTATTTCTTGTCTTTCTTGTATGTCTTTCTGTTCATTAACCGTTACCTGTTCATTCCCTTTGGTGGTAATCAGGGTCCTTCTTAGGACTAGATTACAGTTGGCAGGGATTGATAGGAGACAGGGTTTACGCTGGTGGCCTGGACCTCTGTACCTTTAACAGTACCTCCAGGTAGAGGGATTAGTTAGGACCCCAGTTTAGGGTCAGCATAGACCCCGGTCACCCTCTAGCCGGAGACAGCGTATAACGGATTCCGTATTGACCCACTGGACTTTCTGTCAGGTAATTCTATGTTATCATATATCTATGCGCATGTTATATTGTATGTTGCCCTTTTGATATAGATTACTGTCATCACATATATATATATCTGCTATACAGCGTGACATTTTCACCGGCCATACAAAAGATTCTCTCCAGCTGTCATGGATCCAGTAGCCCAGCTGGCCCGGCAGTTGCAGGGGTTGTCCATGGAGTTTGCAGACATTAAGTCCAAGGTTTTGTTCCCCACGGAGCAAACCAGATCTGAACCTAAGGTTGCTCTCCCGGACAGGTTCACTGGTGGGCGGGACAAATTTTTTACTTTCCGGGAGGCATGTAAATTGTACTTTCGGCTGCGGCCTCGGTCATCTGGGAGTGAAGAGCAGAGGGTGGGAATTGTTATCTCGCTCTTACAAGGGGACCCTCAATCTTGGGCGTTCTCTATTCCTCCAGGCTCCCCAGATCTCCAGTCAGTGGATCGATTTTTTACTGCCCTGGGTCTGGTATATGATGATCCGGATCGAGTTTCCCTTGCTGAAACAAAGTTGCGTAAAATACGGCAAGGAAATCGTCCAGCGGAGGAATATTCTTCTGAGTTCCGTAGATGGGCAACAGATACTCAGTGGAATGACCCAGCTCTTAGGAGCCAGTTTTGTCAAGGGTTGTCTGACAAATTAAAAGATGTGTTGGCTCAGTATGATTCTCCTCCATCACTGGAGGCTGCTATGGCCCTCGCTATTCGCATGGATAGACGAATTCGGGGAAGACGCGAGGTAACTCCGCCTCCCGTGATGACTCCACCTACTACTAAAGTCCCTTATACTGAGGTTCCCCTGGTCTGTTCTGAGGAACCCATGCAGTTGGGAGGGACATCTTTTTGTAGGAAGGAATTGGCGGTGCACCGCAAGACTAGAAGGTGTTTCTTTTGCGGGAGAGAGGGACATTTTGTTGGGGGGTGTCCATCCCGGGCCTCTTCGAGCAAAGGAGTTAACCTGGGAGTGTGTATTTCATCCCCAAATCCCTCTCAGTTTCTCGTGCCTGCGGAGGTGGTGATTGGTACTAGAACTGAGAGGATTTCTGTTTTTCTTGATAGTGGGTCCGGGGCTAATCTGGTGGACGCTCGGTTTGCCCAGGTGCATGGTATGCAACTGAGTGTATTGGCCAAACCGGTCCCTATAGTCTCTATTGATTCTAGACCTCTCGGTCAAGGTAGCTTGGTACAAGCTGTTCATAACATAGATCTTCGAGTAGGGGCAAGACATAAAGAGCAATTGTCTTGTTATGTGTTGGAGGGTCTACCTACTCCTATTGTGTTGGGACTTCCTTGGTTGGCTAAACATAACCCAGTGATTGATTGGCAATCCGGAAAGATAAGCCAGTGGGGTGAATTTTGCAGGAATAACTGCATGAGCACGGTCATCGGTGCGGTTGTGCCTAGGACTTTGTCTCCTTTTCTGGAGGACTTTGGGGAGATGTTCTCAGAGGAGGGGTGTAAAGAGTTACCTCCTCATCGCGCATATGACTGCTCAATAAAGTTGCTTCCTGATGCCTTATCTCGTACTTTCCCAGGGGCCGGGAAGACAGATGATCCGGTTCCTATTCCTCAGGAGGGAGTTGTAGTGTCAGCTGTATGCTCTGAGCTTGAGGGGGAGGTATTGGGGGCTCAGGGGGACGCCCCGGTGGGACTTCCAGGGAGACTGATAGTTCCAGATCGGTTAAGACTGAAGGTTACGGGGAACCGTTACAAACGGATGGCTGATAGGGGGAGAGTTTCTGGTCTAGATCTGAAGGTGAACGATCTAGTTTGGTTGTCTACCAGGAATATAAAACTTAAAGTTTCCTCCTGGAGGTTGGGTCCCAGATTCATCGGGCCGTACAGGATCAGTTCCATAATTAATCCTGTGGCATTTCGTCTGGACCTCCCTCCTACGTTTAAAATTCATAATGTGTTTCACAAGTCATTACTTAAAAAGTATGTGGCACCAGTCATACCGTCACCTCTACCTCCGCCTTCAGTGGTGGTCAATGATAACGTGGAATTTCATGGGTCGAAAATCATTGACTCACGTCTCAGTCGCCGATCCCTTCAGTACTTGGTTCATTGGAGGGGGTATGGTCCTGTGGAGAGGACGTGGGTCCCTGCGTCTGATGTTAACGCAGATCGATTGGTTCGGACCTTTCACACAACTCACCCGGGCAGACCTGGCCCTGAGGGTCCGGAGTCCCCTCGTAGAGGGGGGGGTACTGTCATGGGTGTATCGCCACAAGGATCGTCGCGATTACACACTCTGACTTCTCACAGCTGAGTTGCTGTTTCTTTGTGTTTGGTAATGAGGGAGTTAATTTTACCTAGCTCTTTGCTAAGACTAGGTCCAGCCTCGCCCGGCTGCTTTTGATTATGTTCTAATTAGATTCCTTCATATACCTGCCAGTCTGCTTGTTAGATGCCGGTGAAAGCCTTTATGTAGTCTAGCAGACTGGATCGGTTCTGAGAATACTTAAGCTAAGAGCTCCTTAGTTGTTTTTACTCTTATAGCTTATAGTTTATCTCTGAGACCTTAGGTGTTCCTACTGTGTGTGAGTGTTGTATGTAAGACTTTATTTACTTTATTTCTTGTCTTTCTTGTATGTCTTTCTGTTCATTAACCGTTACCTGTTCATTCCCTTTGGTGGTAATCAGGGTCCTTCTTAGGACTAGATTACAGTTGGCAGGGATTGATAGGAGACAGGGTTTACGCTGGTGGCCTGGACCTCTGTACCTTTAACAGTACCTCCAGGTAGAGGGATTAGTTAGGACCCCAGTTTAGGGTCAGCATAGACCCCGGTCACCCTCTAGCCGGAGACAGCGTATAACGGATTCCGTATTGACCCACTGGACTTTCTGTCAGGTAATTCTATGTTATCATATATCTATGCGCATGTTATATTGTATGTTGCCCTTTTGATATAGATTACTGTCATCACATATATATATATCTGCTATACAGCGTGACACTACCTGGGAGTTGGCTGGATTCCTTACCTGGAGGACATGGCACCAAGTGGGCACCTGTACTGTATACACCTGAATTGTGAGTAAAGCATTGGAAACTGCACCCGAATGTGTCTCCTCAATTCTTCCTGTGGCACTCACTCCACACTGCTACATCTACCAGCACCACTACTTCCTACTACATCTCTCTGCCGTGGGACAACACACTCCGCCTGTGGAGAGCTATTCCAACTCTGCTGCATCACACCATCTGTCCCAGAGGATCTGCACTGCAGTGCTGGTCACCTCTGACCAGAAAGCACAGGTGGGGTCACGAACACTTTACTACAAACTCTATCATCCCCTGTAAATATTCCCTTTTTATTGGACGCCCAGGGCCACGGACCGGGTCACTGCTGCCGTGACACATCCCTTTAAGACACCGGCCTGGTACCGAGTAACCCCACTGCCCTGGCGGGCGATCCAGTAGCATGGCACTCGGCTCTGGCTCACAGCAGAGATGGAGCTGAGGGTCATTAGCATATCGCATCCGAAGCTCTCGCATCGGATGTCATATGCTGGTGTGATTCAAGCCTTAGGGTACGTTTCCACGTTAAGGAAACCTGGCGTTTTGGACGGAGCGGAAAGTCCGCTCCGCCCAAAGCCCCGGCCCCTTCTGAACACGTGGTGATTCCGGATGTGCTCATTGAACACATCCGGAATCAACGCAGCCCTACATAGGACTGTATTATTTACCTTGCGGCGACGAAGCGTCGCCACAAGGTAAAAGGACATGCTGCGATTTGAAAAGACGCGCCGCATGTTTGTTTACGCAGGTCTGCCGCCTGTGTGTTTTAACGCATAGTGGAGACGGGATTTCATGAAATCCCCTCCACTATGTGGTAACATCTGAAAGCTACGTGTTTGACGCTGAGGCTGTACACAGCGTCAAACACGCAGCGTTTCCTTACCGTGGAAACATACCCTTAGAGGGGAGGAAGCAGAGGGCATTATGGAATAAATGTCACATCACTTGACTCAGGCACAGCAGAATGGTGTTACCTCTGAGAGCGACACCATCAGTTTGAGTCAGTGTTCTGTACAGAACTAACTGCCTGATCACAAATGACAAAGTAAGATAATTTTTGTATCGTCATTTAGTTAAAAAAAAGAACATGAAAAGTCCATAAGTGAACGACAAGGTTAGAATGGTGAGGTCACTTTCACACTACTAAGGATGTTTATGGTTGAGCTGAGCTTAGAGGAGTTGGATACAATCCTAGGAGACCTCGGAAGTGTTACACACATCTTTTTAAGGAGATTAGGGACTTTACAGTATTCTGATTCATGGCAAATCTAATTTTTGGGAAAAATCATCTGAACCAGGCGAATTCAAATTTAAAAAAATGTGATCATATCTAGTGGACAAACCTACTATGGCTCCTTAGAATCATAGAATCATAGAATAATAGAGTTGGAAGGGACATCCTGGGCCATCTGGTCCAACCCCCTGCTCAAAGCAGGATTCTCTAAATCATCCCAGACAGATGTCTGTCCAGTCTCTGTTTGAAGACTTCCATTGAAGGAGAACTCACCACCTCTCGTGGCAGCCTGTTCCACTCATTGATCACCCTAACTGTCAAAAAGTTTTTTCTAATATCTAATCTGTGTCTCCTCCCATTCAGTTTCATCCCATTGCTTCTAGTCTTTCCTTGTGCAAATGAGAATAAAGATGATCCTTCTACAATGTGACAGCCCTTGATACAGTATGCCTTTCTGTTATAAGTTGCAAAGACTAAGAGGCCTTGCATGTCCAAGTGTAGTGCCCCAAAGTTGGGGATTACCTTAAAGGGGTTATCCAGGTCTTTGCTTATTTTTTTTTGCATGGGGCTAAGAACTTACCAGTCTGTAATTGCTAACTACCTGCATGTTCTCGCTGTCGCAATCTCTGCTGTCTCAGAGCGGTCACAAACAGCTCATCCTGGTGATTCTCCTGCTTCCTGTGACGTCATGTCGACAAGGCAGCTTCTCTTGCACTCTGCTCTGTCAAAGGGGCATCACTGATAATATGCTGATTGACAGCTGGCTCCCCATTGCCTAACTGCAATGACACACCATCGATAGAGTAGTCTGGAAGAGAAAGAGCTTCTCTGTTGACCGGAGGTCAAAGCAAGCAGGATAGTTACCGTCAGAGCTGGGAGGAGCAGTTAGCATATACTTGCCAGTAAGATTTTATATCCACAAGAAAAAATAATCAAAATACCAGATAACCCTTTAATGTATTGAATGTTTTGTGCTATTGGATTGCCCACTTAATCTTAAGCTATTACTCTGTTTTCTGCATTTTTTTATGAATACATATTTACTTTATACTCTATTATTGTGCATGTTACCTTATCAAGTACAGTATGAGTCAGCACTTTACTCACTACCAGGATGCTGATGGTTAAAGGGAACCTGTCACCTCGATGAACGTTATTTACCTGCAGTTATGAGGTTAATTTGCCCGACCACCTTCCTGAAAGTGTGGCTACCAGAGAAAGTGGACTCATTTCCCTCTGGGTACCACCGGCTTTCCATCATGGGGGCATGTACGGAATGATTACAGTCATCTATGCAATGACCAGCGGCTGTAAGCGTGCTCATCACTTTGATGGCTCTGCAGTGCATTTGTGCAGTGTAACCTGTCAATCAAAGTCCCAGGGCGTTCTTACAGTCATTGCTCACAGTATAATAGATGACTGCAATCATTCTGTGCATGACTGAAAGCCAGTGGCTCCTCAGGGGAAATGAACCGTAGCTGCACTTTCAGTAAGGTGGCCAGGCTAGTGGCTGGTAAATAGTTTTCCAATATTATAAGTTCTCGTTAAAGTCACCAGTTTTTTTATAAGAAAGATATAGAAAGGAGCAAAGAATATACAAAGCTTACAACCACAGGTTGTAGTTTACAGTAGTGTAGTAGGAAAGTCCACAACAGCAAGGACCAGAGTAATGTACGGCAGCTTGTTCATGCAGAGGAGACAGCAGAGATCTGATGAAGGATAACCTTCCCTGATCCACAGCTGCACGCGGCTGTTGAGGCTGCAGAGAAAGCCCTATGGGAATACCCATAAAGGTGATGGAAGACCATCTTTGATCTGAAGTAAAGCAAGTTACTCTTAGTATCAAGGGCGTAATATTTGTGGTCGCAGAAAGCGTGACCATGAACGGGCCTGTGTAGGAGGGGAACCCACAGGCACCAATTTCACCTGGATGTGTTTCCGACTCCTGCTGGTTGGTACCACTACATAATATAATATCCTTAGAATTATAGTTTACCTTTTTCCATAATTTCTAGAATTCCCTTCTTGATTATGTCATCACGGGTTTGCCGGGAGGTGACCTTCTTGGGAGTGGAGACAATTCCTGGCAATGAATACAATGATTAGAAGACACTGATTTTGATCTGTACATTTCATCATAAAGTAACAAATTAATCTGACATTCAATAATCTAATATGTCTAATTATCTGGCGAGTAATAGGGACCTCAGTAAAAATCTTAAATTTTACCAGGAGACTGAACAGGGAAAGTTATGCTAGATTATAGGATTTTTATATTATGCAACCAGGCAAATTTGCCATCCAGAAGTTTAGAGAAACTGGATGTAATCCAGTACAGCAGAGATACTGGATAAAGACCTTCCTTTTCCCCAACTCTCACCTGCGGAGGACTGTTTAAGTTTTTCACTTTTCTTTTTCCTCCACTTCCAAGGCTTGAAGATCCTCCCCAGTGTTGCCAGCTTACTGTTCCTCCTGGCAGGTGGAGTCCGCATCCCTGTTACCGGATACTCCGTCCGCAGTGCCGGCGACTGGGCCATCTCCTCTACGTGTGAGAAGAGAAGAGAAGACAGGAAAGTTTAGTATAATGATTCACCCAATAGTGGGGCTAGATAAATGGATCATCCTCCACAATGAAACTAGACCTCCACCCAGTATGTGAGAAGAAGCTGGCGGTGAAACACGCGTCGGGGTGAGGGGACGCTGTGGCACACATACAGAGGGGAACCCATAGAGAAGGTAATTTTGGTACATGGATATGTCTGGATATTAGGTAGGACAATTTCCATCTTGTACTCTTTACTGGTTAGCTTACCTTGGCGAATCCAGTTTCCTATGAATAGGTGAATAAGCCTATTACTTGACATATAGAATCTATATATGCAACATGTCAGCAAATAGGTACCCTAGTCGCACATAAGCACTTTATATATACTTAAATCAGATATATATACCATTTTACTTTTTTACTAAAAAATGATAGTGTTGGTCACCTTAAAAATAGTCTGGGTGAAATGGTGGATAAGGATGAGGAAAAAGCCAATATGCTAAATGACTTTTTTTCAACTATATTTACACAAGAAAATCCCATGACAGATAACATGATCAGTGATAAAAAAAATTCTCCATTAAATGTCACCTGCTTAACCCAGTAGGAAGTACGGTGGCGTCTAAAAATCACTAAAATTGACAAATCCCCCGGCCCGGATGGGATACACCCCCGAGTACTGCAGGAATTAAGTACAGTCATAGATAGACCATTATTTTTAATCTTTAAAGATTCCATAATAACGGGGTCTGTACCACAGGACTGGCGTATAGCAAATGTGGTGCCAATATTCAAAAAGGAATACTATATTGGAGTATCTGAGGCTGAATAACCTCATGACACAGTATCAACATGGGTTTACGAGGGACCATTCTTGTCAGACTAATCTGATAAGCTTTTATGAAGGGGTAAGTTCCGGACTGGACCAAGGGAACGCAGTGGATGTGGTGTTGGACTTCTCAAAAGCTTTTGATACGGTGCCACACAAAAGGTTGATACATAAAATGAGAACAATGAGGATAGGGGAAAATATGTGTAAGTGGGTTAACAACTGGCTCAGGGATAGGAAACAAAGGGTGGTTATTAATGGAGCACACTCGGACTGGGTCACGATTAGCAGTGGGGTACCGCAGGGGTCAGTATTGGGGCCGCTTCTCTTTAACATGTTTATTAATGACCTTGTAGGGGGCATACAGAGTAGTATTTCAATATTTGCAGATGACACTAAACTTTGCAGGGTAATAAATACAGAGGAGAACAATTTTATATTACAGTAGGATTTGTATAAACTAGAAGCTTGGGCTGATAAATGGCAAATGAGCTTTAATGGGGATAAATGTAAGGTTATGCACTTGGGTAGAACAAACAAGATGTATAATTATGTGCTTAATTGTAAAACACTGGGCAAAACTGCGACTGAAAAAGACCTGGGTGGATGACAAACTCACATTTAGTGGCCAATGTCAGGCAGCTGCTGCAAAGGCAAATAAAATAATGGGATGCATTAAAAGAGGCATAGATGCTCATGAGGAGAACATAATTTTACCTCTATACAAGTCACTAGTGCGACCACACTTAGAATACTGTGTACAGTTCTGGTCTCCGGTGTATAAGAAAGACATAGCTGAACTGGAGCAGGTGCAGAGAAGAGCGACCAAGGTTATTAGAGAACTGGGGGGTCTGCAATACCAGGACAGGTTATTACACTTGGGGTTATTTAGTTTGGAAAAACTAAGGCTTAGGGGTGATCTTATTACAATGTATAAATATATGAGGGGACTGTACAGAGACCTTTCTAGTGATCTTTTTACTCTTAGACCTGTGACGGGGACAAGGGGGCATCCTCTACGTCTGGAGGAAAGAAGGTTTAGTCATAATCACAGACGCAGATTCTTTACTGTAAGAGCAGTGACACTATGGAACTCTCTGCCGTCTAATGTTGTAATGAGTGATTCCTTACTAAAATTTAAGAAGGGCCTGGATGCCTTTCTTGAAAAGTATAATATTACAGGCTATATTCACTAGTTTCCTAGATATTGCGTTGATCCAGGGAGCTAGTCTGATTGCCGTATGTGGAGTCGGGAAGGAATTTTTTTCTCCAATGTAAAGCTTACTGTTTGCCACATGTTTTTTTTTTGCCTTAGGCCTCTTTCACACATCCGTTGGTGGGCCTGATGGCGCCCTCCGACATTTTTTTGTCCAACCGCATCCAGCGAAATGTAATGCCGGATGCGTTTTTTTTTCCATTGAGTAACATTAGTGCCGGATGGCACCGCATATCCCTGCGGCGCGTCCGTTTTTTGCCGGATGCGGTGTCTGGTCGCCGTCCGGCGTCTGGCAAAAACGTTGCATGTCACGTTTTTTGTCTGCGGCGAAAAAGCCGGAAGCGCTTCCGGCTTTTGTTACAATGAAAGTCTATGGACGCCGCAATGCGCCGGATCCGGCAAGAGCCGGATCCGGTGGCCGCATCCAGTTTTTTAATTGAGATACCATCCCACAGCAAACAGATACCAGCCCTCAGCAAACATATAAAAAAATATTCAGTGGGACATCAGACACATGCACATGAACAAGAGATACAGCCAGAGCCAGAGAGAGACGCAGCCAGAGCCAGAGAGAGACGCATCCAGAGAGAGACGCATCCAGAGAGAGATCAGAGAGAGACGCATACGTAGCCAGGATCCGCAGCCAGCAGCATGGAGCGCCAGGACAACAGACGGTAAATATGAGCCTCCCCCAACCCAAATTTTACAATGCGTATGTCACCAATGCTGTCTGAGCTAATGCATTTTTTGGCACCCTGGGACATTTTCAAATTCATGTTTTTTCTGTGATGGTGTTGGTTCCCCTGGTACTGTACGAAATGTAATTTCAGATGATGGGGTGGGTCCCCCTGGTAGTGTTTACAATACGCATGTTTGTGAAGTTATATTGTGTATCCCCTGCTACTGTAGTGAATGTGTTTCATTGATAATGTGTATCTACTGGTACTGTTTTTTTTGCCTGTGATGTGGTTGGTCTCCCTGCAACAATATGAAATGTGCATTTTTTGTGTATCATAATGTTGATGTAGTGTTTTATTTTTTATATTTTTTTTTTTGGCCTGTGACGGTTTTTCTCATCATGCTGCTATCTGAAATGTGCATGTTTTTTGTATCATAATGTTGATCTAGTGTTTTATTTTTTCATTATTGTTTTTTGGCCTGTGACGGTTTTTCTCCTCATGCTGCTATCTGAAATGTGCATGTTTTTTGTATCATAATGTTGATCTAGTGTTTTATTTTTTAATTTTTTTGGGGGGCCTGTGATGTGGTTGCTTGTCCTGCTACTATCTGAAATGTGAATGTTTTTATATCATGTTGATTTTTTTTTTTTTTTTTTTAAATGTTTTTGCTGTGATGTGGTTGGTCTCCCTGCGACAATATGAAATGTGCATTTTTTGTGTATCATAATGTTGATCTACTGTTTTATTTTTCATTATTGTTTTTTGGCCTGTGACAGTTTTTCTCCTCATGCTGCTATCTGAAATGTTCCTTTTTTTTGTATCATAATGTTGATCTAGTGTTTTATTTTTCCATTATTGTTTTTTGGCCTGTGACGGTTTTTCTCCTCATGCTGCTATCTGAAATGTGCATGTTTTTTTGTATCATAATGTTGATGTAGTGTTTTATTTTTTCATTGTTTTTTGGCCTGTGACGGTTTTTCTCCTCATGCTGCTATCTGAAATGTGCATGTTTTTTGTATCATAATGTTGATCTAGTGTTTTATTTTTTCATTATTGTTTTTTGGCCTGTGACGGTTTTTCTCCTCATGCTGCTATCTGAAATGTGCATGTGTTTTGTATCATAATGTTGATCTAGTGTTTTATTTTTGTCATAATTTTTTTGGCCTGTGACGGTTTTTCTCCTCATGCTGCTATCTGAAATGTGCATGTTTTTTGTATCATAATGTTGATCTAGTGTTTTATTTTTTCATTATTGTTTTTTGGCCTGTGACGGTTTTTCTCCTCATGCTACTATCTGAAATGTGCATGTTTTTATATATCATAATTTTTTTTTTTTTTTCATTTTTTTTTTTTTTTGGGGATGGGGTGGTTCCCCCTGGTACTGTACCATTTTTTTTTTGTTTTTTTTGGCAGGGATACTGTTTCCCCCTGGTACTGTTTATGGCTACAATTAATGACGGCATGTTGTGTTCCGTAAAACATAAAGCTCAATAATGTCCATGTTTGAATGTTATATTTTAAAACAGGGACTATCAATACATATAAACACAGTTCCTTTTTGTCTGTTTATTCCACAGCAGAAGAATTGATGCTGCAGCTGAAAGGGCACAGGACATCCTGGATGCTAGGAGGGAAGCCAGTAGAAAGTAAATATGACATCCCCCATTTCCCTAAAAATTACATGTTTTTTTTCCTCTTTCAGCCAGGGACAAGGAATCCACATATATTCACTGTCGCTTTTTGTGTCCTTACTCAACAGCAGAAGACGTCAACGAGAGGCGGCGGCGGCTCAAGCTGAAGTAGAACAGAGGGGAAGAGAGGACCTCCAAGCGCGGAGAATAGCCAGCAGAAAGTAACTATGACATCCCCCATTTTGCTCAAAATTACATGTTTGTTTTTCTTTCAGCCATGGACAAGGAATAGTAAATTCACAGTCCCTTTTTACTCAACAGCAGAAGACGGCAACAACAGGCGGCGGCGGAGGCGGCAGAGAGACGAGAGGAGGAGAGGCGGGCTAGGAGGGAAGCCAGCAGAAAGTAAATATTACATTCCCCCATTTCCCGAAAAAATTACGTTTGTTTTTCTCTTTCAGCCAGGGACAAGGAATATAGAAATATATTCACTGTCCCTTTTTGTTTCTTCCACAGCAGAGACCGTCAAACAGCTGCTGCAGCTGCCGCAATGGCGGCGTTGGCGGAAGAAGCGGCGGCGTCAGCAGCAGCAGCAGCGGCGGCAGCAGCATCTCCATCTCCTCCCTCCCAGCAACTTGAGCCAGAGCGTGACACATCTTCTTCTGGGAGCCCTCCTACCCATCGTCAGGAATTGGCGGTAAAAATATCTAATTTGTTTTTTCTCTCCACAATCCATCTGTGGGATATATGTCTTGATTGTTTTTTTTTTTAATAACAGGAATCGCAAGATGACGAGGAGCTCCCAGAGGAAGAAGGACGGGGTGGAGAGATACCCGGAGTGGGCTCACAATTCGTAAGTATCCTGCATCAATCGCAGAAACACAACATCACACTACACACAACACATAGAAAACCATTTAGTATATACTTGACACAGCGGCCAACACATGCCAATATCCTAATTTTTATTTTCATTTTAGTCTCTCGGATCTGGGAGCCAACAGAGGGTTCCTCCCAGCGCCTCCCAGAGTCGTCGTCGTGAGACTGTCGGCGGTTCTCAACGTGTAAGTTTTTTTTTTTTTTTTTTAAATTCATATTTTTATTTTGAAACGTAAATTTTTTTTTTTTTGGGTGTTTTTGGGAAAATGTACTTTTTGTTTAACATTTTTGATCTATCTACCATTTTTGGTAGCATTTCATTAAATTTAAAATTTTTACAAAACGTGTAATCGCTACAGTTTTTGGAACGAATTTTTCAAGTTTAACATGTATAATTTTTACATTTTCAAATAATGTGTATGGTAATTTTCTTTATTGTCTTTTTTAATTTCACAGGCTTCACAGCGTGCTCCCGACTCGGACACGGAGGAGGGCCTGGATGTCGAGCTCATGATCGATCTGGTCCGAGAAAGGGAGCCGCTGTGGAACATGGGGGACCGCCGGCATTCGGATCAAATTGTTACACGACGGCTCTGGGAGGAAGTGGCAGCGGCAATGGTGGAGCGCTGGGAGGACCTCGATGTTAGGTCCCAGACTAAATACCGTAAGTATAGTTCATGTTGCTGACTGTAAAGCTGTGTTTCCAAAACTTCAGTCCTCGTGTCACCCACGCTTCATGTTTTCATGATTTCCTTTTGTGAAACACTATGGAAATACTGAAAACATGACCTCTGGGGAGACGAGGAATGACGTTTGGGAAACCCTGATGTTGTATACTAACCAATGTGTGCTTTCTCGTTTCAGGGGAGAGAATTGTGAAGCGGTGGCGGTCTGTGAGGGATCGCTTTAAGAAGGAGTTTAATAAGTTAATAAGGAGATGCGGGCCCCGAGTGGTTCTTCAGGACGCCAGAGCAAGTACAAGTACGCACGAGCTCTGGCGTTCCTGCGTGAAACAATGGTCACCAGAAGGTAAATATTACCATCAAATGTTAACATGTATCCAATGTTTTTTTTGCAGCCAGGGCCATTCCACATCTGTATATTAATTTTATGTTTTTCTTTCTTCCACAGCACGGTGACCAGCACTCGGGCACCCGCAGAGTTGGCGCCTTCTAGAGCGATCCCTCACGAGACCGACACCGAGGGACACTTCGAACAACCCTCCACATCTGCACCTCCCCACACAGTTGATCCCGCACTCCCCTCCACCAGCGCTGGAGCTGCGTGGCCGGCTGCATTACATGAATCTGCTGGTCAGGATATAGCATTCCCTTTACCCCACCCTTCTGACCCTGCCACCTCTAGTACAGCTGCGGGTACTGGGCGGCAGCGTCAGAGGGGTCAGGAAAAGAACTATGCGCCCGAGTTCTTGCATATGAATGCATCTTTCCAGAACTGTCTTAAGTAATTATCTGAACAAGTTGCCGCAGGCGTTCATCAGATAACCTCCCTAGTTGGTGGGTAAAGACACTTCTGCAAACTGTGCAGTCAGAGGCAAGAGCATCACCGAACCACAGTTTTTTTAGGTCGGTTGCGGAGCGCATAGATCCGCTATCTGCTGACCAGCAGATGTATGTGATGCACACGTGCCACACTGCTCTAGTGCAGGTTCTCTCCCATCCTCAATCCACCCCAGTCGTTCCTCAATCTCCCCCCCCTACAGCCACCGTACATCCTCCCCCCCTCCACCTGCCATCCCTCCTCCCCCTCCTATTCAATACCAGCCACCTCCCCAGGTCCAACAACCTCCCCAATTGCAACCACCTCCCCAGTACCAACAACCTCCCCAGTACCAACCACCTCCCCAACTGCAGTCACCTCCCCAGTACCAGCAACCTACCCACTACCAGCCACCTACCCCGTACCACACTCCTATCTCGTACCGATCTCCTTCCCCCTTCCAATTGCCTACCATGTCACCTGCTCCTCCTGCCCAAGCCTCCACTCCACCACCACCCACCTGTTCTGCCTTGTCTTCCCATTCTTTTAGTCTTTCCACCCCTTCACCTCTTCCCGTTCCTTCCACATCACCATCCCGTTCGTCCCTCCACACTCCCACGGTCGAAGTGTCCCGCAGCCCCTCCAGCAGTATTTCCACCTCACACTACACTGACCTGTAGTTTATGTATATATTGTTATATTTCTTTTAAAAATTAAAGTTGGAAAAAAAAAAGTTTAAAAAAAAGTTTACAAAAAGAATAACGTTGAATAAGAAATAAAGTTTAAAAAAATAATAAAGTTGATTGATTAAAAGTTTATTTAAACGTGAAAAATTTGGCAAAAAGGCCTACTTTGATACAAATTATATTAAAAAACCTTTTAGTTCAATAAATTGTTAATTGTTTTAAGATTGTTGTCTGTCATTTATTTATAGGATGTTAAGTTTTACATTTGTTATACAGGTACACCTAACTTTGGATAAAAGGTTCATAAATGCAACCTTTTTCCCAAAGTTGTGTCCCGGGTTGTGTAGTATGCAAAGTATATTATATTTTTCCAAAAATTGTGTACTTTGTTAGGTTATCACCTACAACAGAGTTCCCCTACTCCAGTCCTCAAGGCCCACCAAAAACATATCAGGTTTTCAGTATTTCCTTTGTATTGCACAGGTGAGGCAATTATCACCTGAGCAATACAAAGAAAATACAGAACAAAACCTATTGTTGGCCCTTGAGGCCTGGATTTGGGGAACCATGGCCTACAATGTACACTTTTTTTGGACAAAAGGTGAAATAGTGTTGTTAAAACAATTTCGCCTTTTGACAAAACAAGTGTACATTGTAGACCTGGGTTCCCCCACTCCAGTACTCAAGGCCCACCAACATATCATGTTTTCAGGATTTCCTTGGTATTTCACAGGTGAGGCAATTATCACCTGAGCAATACAAAGAAAATACTGAACAAAACCTGTTGGTGGCCCTTGAGGACTGGATTTGGGGAACCATGGCCTACAATGTACACTTTTTTTGGACAAAAGGTGAAATAGTTTTGTTAAAACAATTTCGCCTTTTGTCAAAAAAAAGTGTACAATGAAAAAGGGACCTGGGTTCCCCAACTCCAGTACTCAAGGCCTACAATGTACACTTTTTTGGGAGAAAATGTGAAATAGTTTTCTTTAAACAAACAGCCATGGACACAACTACAGTCAGGGCCAGAAATATTTGGACAGTGACACAATTTTCGCGAGTTGGGCTCTGCATGCCACCACATTGGATTTGAAATGAAACCTCTACAACAGAATTCAAGTGCAGATTGTAACATTTAATTTGAAGGGTTGAACAAAAATATGTGTTAGAAAATGTAGGAATTGTACACATTTCTTTACAAACACTCCACATTTTAGGAGGTCAAAAGTAATTGGACAAATAAACATAACCCAAACAAAATATTTTTATTTTCAATATTTTGTGGCGAATCCTTTGGAGGCAATCACTGCCTTAAGTCTGGAACCCATGGACATCACCAAACGCTGGGTTTCCTCCTTCTTAATGCTTTGCCAGGCCTTTACAGCCGCAGCCTTCAGGTCTTGCTTGTTTGTGGGTCTTTCCCTCTTAAGTCTGGATTTGAGCAAGTGAAATGCATGCTCAATTGGGTTAAGATCTGGTGATTGACTTGGCCATTGAAGAATGTTCCACTTTTTTGCACTCATGAACTCCTGTGTAGCTTTGGCTGTATGCTTGGGGTCATTATCCATCTGTACTATGAAGCGCCGTCCAATCAAGTTTGCAGCATTTGGCTGAATCTGGGCTGAAAGTATATCCCGGTACACTTCAGAATTCATCCGGCTACTCTTGTCTGCTGTTATGTCATCAATAAACACAAGTGACCCAGTGCCATTGAAAGCCATGCATGCCCATGCCATCACGTTGCCTCCACCATGTTTTACAGAGGATGTGGTGTGCCTTGGATCATGTGCCGTTCCCTTTCTTCTCCAAACTTTTGGCTTCCCATCATTCTGGTACAGGTTCATCTTTGTCTCATCTGTCCATAGAATACTTTTCCAGAACTGAGCTGGCTTCTGGAGGTGTTTTTCAGCAAATTTAACTCTGGCCTGTCTATTTTTGGAATTGATGAATGGTTTGCATCTAGATGTGAACCCTTTGTATTTACTTTCATGGAGTCTTCTCTTTACTGTTGACTTAGAGACAGATACACCTACTTCACTGAGAGTGTTCTGGACTTCAGTTGATGTTGTGAACGGGTTCTTCTTCACCAAAGAAAGTATGCGGCGATCATCCACCACTGTTGTCTTCCATGGGCTCCCAGGTCTTTTTGGATTGATGAGTTCACCAGTGCTTTCTTTCTTTCTCAGGATGTACCAAATTGTAGATTTTGCCACTTCTAATGTTGTAGCAATTTCTTGGATGGGTTTTTTTCTGTTCTTGCAGCTGAAGGATGGCTTGTTTCACCTGCATGGAGAGCTCCTGTGACCGCATGTTTCCTTCACAGCAAAACCTTCCAAATGCAAACACCACACCTCAAATCAACTCCGGCCCTTTCATCTGCTTAATTGAGAATGACATAACAAAGGGATTGCCCACACCTGTCCATGAAATAGCCTTGGAGTCATTTGTCCAATTACTTTTGGTCCCTTTAAAAACAGGGTGGCACATGTTAAGGAGCTGAAACTCCTAAACCCTTCATCCAATTTTAATGTGGATACCCTCAAATGAAAGCTGAAAGTCTGGACTTCAACTGCATCTGAATTGTTTTGTTTAAAATTCATTGTGGTAATGTCTAGAACCAAAATTAGATAAATGTTGTCTCTGTCCAAATATTTATGGACCTAACTGTATGTCAAAAAGGTTACAGACTGTAGAAAACACACAAGAAGGTAGACAAGTAAACTTTTAAAGGTTTATTGTGGGTAAAGAAAATTTTTAAAAGAACAAATACATTTATCACATTCTGTCATCCTGCCAGTCAACACTACCTTCTGGTGACACAAAGTATTGAGCAAACTGGTCCCTCATTCTTGAAACCGCGACTGTACTGCGAGTGGTAATGTTGCTGTAGTCGTGCAAAGTTGTTTCTTGATTGTGGTCCTCCATAGAAATTGGTTCCTTGGTTAGGACAAAATTATGTAGGACCACGCACGCTTTAACAACATCATCAACAGTCTCGGTCTTCAAGTTAATTGCAGTCAAAAGGACACGCCATTTAGCTGTCATAATGCCAAAGGCACACTCCACCATCCGTCTGGCTCTTGTGAGGCGGTAGTTAAATATCCGCTTTGTATGTGTTAATCCTCTGCTGGCGTACGCCTGCATTAGGTGTTCGGACAGCTGGAATGCCTCATCACCTACACAAACAAATGGCATCGGTGGGCCTGAGGTTTGAGGCAGTGGCCTTCGGGGGGGGAAACTGAAAACTGTTTCCATACAGTTTACGGCCCATGGCAGATAGTTTAAAGACTTGGGAGTCATTTGACCGTCCATAAGACCCAATGTCCACCGCGATAAACTTGTACTCCGCATCTGCAATAGCCATCAGGACGACCGAAAAATATTTTTTATAGTTAAAGAATTCCGATCCGGTTCCTTTAGGCTTTTGAATGCGGATGTGCTTTCCATCAACGGCGCCCAGGCAATTGGGGAACTGGCAGATGCATAAAAACTTGTCCGCTATTTGAAGCCACCGCTCTGTTGTTGGCTCTGGAAGAAATTCTCCAACCAAACTATCCCACAGAGCCCGACAAGTGTACTTTATTATCCCGGATAGTGTGGAGATTCCCAGACGATATTGAAAATGGAGCAATGACAGAGTTTCGCCAGTTGCCAGAAATCTGAAAACAAAATAGAAAATACAAATTATTTCAGAAACACAGCATTACATACCAGAACTCAGCTATAACTATTGGAGATAACAAAAATAATAACATAAATGAAAAACACTGTTTTATAACAAAATTTTGGCCTACTGATATGGTTTCCTAGTTGTCCTGTGATGTTAAATAAATGATAAAATTACAAGTGTGCTCAAGCAAACAGATCCAATACATATAGCTTACCTTATAGTGACCATGAGACGCTCCGTCGGAGATATCGAGAACCGACAGTAGGTGTCCGATTTTTTAATTTGGTCTCCAACACGCTCCAGCAAATCGTCAAAGTTTTCTTTGTTCATCCGCAGATAGGCAAAAAACTTCTCTGGATTTTGACGAAGCTCCATGTTCAGTGTTGAATAGACACCACGAGTTAATCTCTGTGCCGTGATGGGGTGGATCCACATACGTCGTCGTCTTCGCTGGCGCTGACGCATAATGTGCTGCTCCTCAAACTTTCGCTCCTTCTCCAGAACTATAAACCTCAATCGATTCATCTCCGCAGTAAAATCAACAAGATTCCTGAAGATATTGCCGATAATGACATCCATGTTCGCCAATCACTTGCTACTTGCTCTTCTCTCCAACCTGCACTTGCTCCTCTACAACCTGTCAAAGATGGGATGTAGGAACAGTGTATATATAGGATTACACTAGCCAATCATGTTTGGAACCCCAAAAAGGGGCGTTTTTAAAAACCGGATCCGGCGCATTACGGCGTCAACGGATGCAAAACCGGATGAGACGGATCCGGTTTTTGAACGGATCACAGAACCGGATCTGGCGAAAAACCGGATGCGGCGCATCCGGTTTTCATACTAGTTGCCGGATGCGGCGCTGCGGCAAAATGCCGGGGGCGCCGTCAGGCGCACAACGGATGTGTGAAAGAGGCCTTACTCTGGATCAACAAGTTAGGGCAGGTTAGGATAGGATATGGGTTGAACTAGATGGACTTAAAGTCTTCCTTCAACCTTAATAACTATGTTACTATGTTACTTGACTTATCCTCTCTTTTTACTATCCCTTCTTTAACTATATCTATGCTTTCGGGAGTAAACGGTTAATATATCCATAAATGTACAAATATACAATTTTGGCCCTGTACTGTTGAAACGGGATCTATGTGAAAAAAATAAAAAATTTTAATTTCTAAACTTGTTAGGAGTATTAAGAAAATGGAGTAATACACAGGTAATTGAGATTTTCTCCTCATTCAGTAAAAGCTATAGAGGAATATTTATTGTTTTCCTCTGCATCCCCTACATAAGTTTTTCTGCTTAACTATAATGATATGGTAATTTATTTAAAATGGATGATTAAAATTGATTTTATAATGGATCTCTTCGTCGAATTGGATGCTTTGAATTTGATCTGAAGGCTTCAATTCATATTGTGTCTGGTATGCTTATTTGAAGTGCGATTTTTTCAGTTGAAACTGAATCTTGTGTGGTTAATAATCATTATAATAAACAGTATTTTCAAATAAAGCTGTATGAGCCGATCATCAGTCAAGATCTGTTTAAGTACAGATATCAAGTGCTATTGGGTGCATGGAAGTGACAGATGAATAGAAGGCACAAGATTATGATGAAAATTTAAAAAGTGGGAACAGGGAAGAATTAGATTAGTAAACTGAGGTGATAGACCTGTCTAAAGAGAAGCGCTTTTAGTGCACGCTTAAAAATGTGGTGGCTAGGTAGTATTTGGATTATTCGGGGTAGTGCATTTCAGAAAACTGGTGCAGCACGAGACATCTTTGAGAGGAAGTGGGAGGTTCATGATTCAATCCCAGTTATGTGTCACTTTTTAGACTGTGCGCTGTAGTTTTCAATACAGTGTTTTATCAGCATTTGCAGGCTAGTCAGGATAATTTATGTAACCCCACTCCTACCACTGATTGGCAGCTTTCTGACAATGTACACAGTGAGCTGCCAATCAGTAGTGTGAGCGGGATTATACACAGCTCAGCATTCTGAGCACTGCTACATCGAAAGCAAAAGAAACACAGCTATTCTGTCCAAACTACACAAGCAGTCCAGTAAGTGACACATTGCTGGAATCAGTCTCTCTGCCCCTACATCATGCTCAGATTACATAGCAAAAACCTACTGACACATTCATTATATCATGGTTGATGGGTGGGATAGGAATTGCAATTTTGCTTTATTGTCTCCTTTTTTATATGTAGCCCTGTAAGGGTTAATACCACTCATGTCCCTCCCTGTATTCATGCACTAAGTGTGGTCATCGATTTTAGGAAACCGCTGTTGTTATTAATCGTCTGCAGCTCCTCAATTTAATAACACTCTCATTTATCAAAAACCGAGGAGGAATAAAACAGCAGATTTGCAGCAGCCCACAGCCAGGATATAAATAATGTACCGGCCGGGCCTGAACACAAGGAACGGAGGCATCCATTATGTATACAGTCGGCCTCAGGGGTAAGAGTCTGCACAGATGCCCCTGCCGACCTTCAAACTACACATGAAGGGATGTCTCGTGTCCTTTTGCACCCACATTTACCAACCCAACCAGTGTCAGTGACCGATATAACCAAATATTCCAGTTTTACAACTAATGTGTCCCATTTGCAATATAGGGGTTGTGACCCTGCTAACTGAAAATCCCAAATGGGAAGACTGCCGAGATAGACAGAAGAGCGTATCAGGACCTAAAGAGAGTATCTGGTGATATCAAAGATTGTAGGAAAACTGGATGACAATCATGACAGGTCAATATCACAAATTTTACGCTGATAATGATAACAATATTGTCAAAGTTTCCAACATCCTCCCTCTTTAAGTGACCGCAAGTGTACATCCTCTTGTCCAGTGACAGCCATTGCCCTCATAATAGTGAAAACAACAGTGTCCCCTTCTTACAATGTGACAGTCATAGTCTCCACATAACAGATACACGCATAGTGCTCCCCTTACAATGTGACAGTTCTAGTATCCCCATAACAGTGACAGCCACAATGTCTCCTTTACTTTGGCAGTTATAGTGCCCCCCCATAAAATGGCAGTGACAGAGTCATCCTTCTACACTGTGACAGTCATAGTGCCCCCCTCCTACACTGTCAGTCATAGTATCATGATCCTACACTGTGACTGTCATAGTGCCCCCATACTATAATGTGAGAGTTATAGTGCTCCCCTGCTATGCTGTGACAGTCATAGTGTCCCCCTCCCATACTGTGACAGTCATAGTGTCACAAGTCTGGAGCCTCTCACCTAGCTAAATCAGTTCTCATACTCAGCACTGACGATGGGCAATAACACAAAACACAGTGTCTGCAAATTGAGATTCTGATTTGGCTTTTATTCTGTCATATTGCAAGACTCAATAAAGGGTCGATAGTGACTTTTAGGATTGCTGCTTCCATCTGGTGGCGCTATAGAGTTCAAGTCCTTTTCCTCTATAAAGAGGCAACTTGTATATACTACACTGACATTCATAATGTCACCATGATATATTGTGACAGTCATAGTGTCACCATCCTAAGCTGTGACAATCCTAGTGCTCCCTCCTACACTGTGACAGTCATAATATTACCATCTTACACTGTGACAGTCATAGTGCCTTCATCCTATACTGTGACAGTCATAGTGCCCCCCTCCTACACTATGACAGTCATAATATTACCATCTTACATAGTGACAGACAGTCATAGTGCCTTCATCCTATACATGTGACATCATTGTGCCCCCATCCTATACTGTGACAGTCCGTACAGTGACATCATCCTACACCTTGACAGTCACAGTGTCACAGTGCCTCCATCCTATACTGTGACAGTCACAGTGCCCCATCCTATACTGTGATAGTGATAGTGCCCCCATCCTATACTGTGACAGCAATAGTGCCGCCCCTCCTACACAGTGACAGTCATAGTATTACCATCCTACACTGAGACAGTCATAGTATCAGCATCTTACATTGTGAAAGTCATAGTGCTCCCTGCCCCATCCATCCTATACTATGACAGTAATAGTGCCCCATGCTATACTGTGCCAGTCATAGTGCCTCCTCCTACAATGTGACAATCATAGTGCCCCCCTCCTATCCTGTGACAGTGTCCCCATCCTATATTGTGACAGTCATAAGTGCCCTCCCGCTGCTGCACAAGGGAGTCTCGAACCAGTCCCGTTGCAGTCCCTCATCCATCTCCGGCCGCAGTGGAGCCTGCTCAGCAAAGACGTCGGTCCCAGCATCTCGCCCGGTCTAATATTGTGCAGAGACTTGCTGCTGCCTCTTCAAGTTCTGCTATTGTAGCCAGTACTGGTCAGCGGCGAGCAGACGTCTTTAGGACTAAATCCTTTGTTGCTTCATCTGAGCATGCCCAGGGCAAGATCTCCCATTGGAGATCAGGGGTCACGTGCTCAGATACAGCTGCCCCTCCTATTGGTCCTTCAGGAAGGTCCTGTGGCTGTTGATGTTCTGAAGCAGCTTCCCATTGGTCCTTCCTGGAAGGTCTTTTTCTCGTGGCTGCTATAAAAGGCTGTCCTTACCGCACGGCCGTGCGCTAGTATCAAATCTGTTACGTGCTTGCGCCAGTGTGGTCATGTATGCATGTGGTTAGGTCTGGCTGAAATAAGCCCCTAGAATACCGGCACATCTGGTGAGGAGATTGTATGCACGTGTTCAGGGCTCGGCTGAAAACACAATTAGAATACCGGCTACTCCGGTGAGGAGATTACTGCTTGGGTTCTGTGTTGTGTTTTGGTAGCTGAGGAGAATAAGCAAAAACGGCAATACACCAGAGAGGCTGGAACCTATTGGATTGCAGTAACCTGAACTAACCACACAACTAGAGGTAGCCGTGGAGCGTTCCTACGTTGATCCTAGACGCCTCGTCACAGCCTGAGAGATAACTACACCTAAAGGCAGAAAGATGAAAGCTATCTGCCCCGGAGCAGATCCCCAAAGAAAATAGGAAGCCCTCAAACATGTAATGGCGGTTAGACAAGAAGAAACACGGACACAGACAGAAAATAGAATGAGCAAACGTTGGGGCCCAATCTGTCTAGACAGAAAAGTACAGGAAAGGATACTCACTGCAATCCAAAAAACCCCCTAAAAAATACCAACTCTTCTGATTGCAAAATCACCTGAGATCACACGATCTCTACCACCTAAATCAGATCTCTGGTGTAACAAAACTAAGCCGCAGCCACTGAAAAAACAGGAAAAAGCAAATGAACAAATAACAGTGGCTTCAGATAAACTGAGAGGAGCACAAGCCCCCGGAGGGGACCTGGCTGACCTCCACAGAAGTGCAGGGAACAATGCAAAAAGCAAGCACAAAAATAAAAGCAGAAAATATCTTATCTGATAGCAGAAGATGCAGGCAAGACTCAGCAAACTTCCAATGAACCAGGAACCACAATTGAGACAAGAACAATTGATCACCGGCAACCATCATGGGAGGGAACCTCCCTTATATCAGACCAGTCAGTGATCCCAGATTGCCATTCCTCGCTGAAAGGTTCAGTACTGTCTGTAACCACCAGAGGGAGCCTCTGCTCAGAAACCATCTCTAGCACATTCATAACAGTACCCCCCCTTGAGGAGGGGTCACCGAACCCTCACTTGTGCAACCAGGCTGATCAGGATGAGCTCCGTGATAGGCACGGATCAGTCTCCTAGCATGGATGTCCGAAGCAAACACCCAAGAATTGTCCTCCTGACCATAACCTCTCCACTTAACCAAATACTGGAGTTTCTGTCTAGAAAAACGAGAATCCAATATTTTCTCAACCACATACTCCAGATTGCCCTTAACCAAAACAGGGTCAGGAGGCGCAGCCATAGGAACCACTGGCTCGACAAACCTCTTCAATAAGGACTTGTGGAACACGTTATGGATCTTAAATGTCCCTGGAAGAAGCAAACGGAAGGAAACAGGATTAAGAATCTCCATGATCTTATAAGGTCCAATGAACCTAGGCTTAAACTTTGGAGATGCAACCCTCATAGGGATATTTCTTGAGGACAACCAAACCAAGTCTCCCACTTTAAACCGTGGACCATCAGTCCTATGCCGGTTGGCAAACCGTTGGGCCTTCTCCTGAGAAAGAAACAACCTCTCCACTACCTGGTCCCAAATCTGCTGCATTCGCTCCACAACAGAGTCAACACCCGGACAGACAGAAGCCTCCGCCTGTCCCGAAAAAAATCGAGGGTGGAACCCAAAATTGCAGAAAAATGGAGACATCAAGGTGGCAGAGCTAGGCTATTATTAAGAGCAAACTCAGCCAAAGGCAAAAAAGAGACCCAGTCATCTTGATCAGCAGACACAAAACATCTCAAATAAGTCTCCAAGTCCTGGTTTGTTCTCTCGGTTTGTCCATTGGTCTGAGGATGAAAAGCAGAGGAGAAAGATAATTGAACACCAAGTTTAGAACAAAATGTCCTCCAAAATCTGGAAACAAACTGGACTCCTCTGTCAGACACAATGTCTCTCCGGAATGCCATGTAACCGAACCACGTGCTGAAGGAACAAAGGCACCATTTCGGAGGAGGAAGGTAACTTAGGTAATGGCTAGTGTTGAGCGATATTGCTCGATATCTAAAAATATCGTATCGAAATTGTATCGCCGATAGCACTAAATATCGTCGATATCCGATTTCGATACCGGAAGTCCCATGTAAGTCTATGGGAACAAAATATCGCAACAAAAAAAACCCTTTCTTTCGTTGTAAACACAAAATATACACACATAGAATACATATATATATATATATACATGTCATTGTGACAAAATATATATATACATATATTTATAGTTTATACACTTCTACATAGTAAAATCGACTCTAATTCAATTGCCGGGTAAAGACGTGACATACCCCATAGAAGTCGACGGGCTCGGTGCCGAGTACCCCGAAAACCTCTGGCTCTGTGCGACTCAACTTGGGCGTCACGAACAGGATTCTGTAGCTCGCTATAAGCGAGTCCTGTGTGCCTGAATTGCACTGGTTTTGTGCTTGAGAATTGCTAAAATCATCAGAGAATGTATTTGCCATTTTTCCGCCATATCTGCGTCACGACGAGGCACTGGTGAAGAAGAAGGGCGTGCTCTTCGTGGGTGTCACTCACTCAGTGGCGTGAAAACGATGGCCGCCCACTGTAAATGGTACTGCAATGTAACATCGTGCCCCACAGCTCTGGAGTTCCGCCTCCTCATCCTCCTCAGTGTGATAAGGTCCCGCCTCCCTACAAAAGAGGGGCCCTCTCCAGATATGACACATGTGACTTGGCAGAGATGGCTAATGGACACGACGAGCAGAAGTGGGAAGGGATGGAGCAGTCAGAGCTCTCCCCCCACGGAAGCGACCCGATCGCCACGGAATCACCGTTGGGCACCCGGCCTGTAAACCCTCCTACGCTGCAAGAAGCGGAGGATACCCTGAGAGGCCTGGCCCGGCACCGGGAGGAGGTCGCCAGGATGGAAGCCAGCTGGCGTGCCCTAAAAATAAACTTGGAGCGGCGCCAATCCCTCTTACCTGAAGTGTCTGTACCGGAAGGTGAGGCACCCGTTATAGTAGAGGAGCCCTTGCAATGTGATCCGGTTGACGTTGTCGCAGTGGAGGCACCCGTTCCTGCAAAAACCGCAGCACCGTCAGCAGCACCCCAAATCCCGCTGTCTGCCCCGGTCGCTGAGACAGAAGAAGCGACACCCGTCCTCATGGAGGAGGCCGCGCAGGCACCAGAGCACTACCTGCCTGTACCGGAGCCCCGACTGTCATCTGATTTAGAGCCGTCTGCTTCCTCCGCAGGGGAGCGCCGCCAGGACTGGGGGGCGACAGGAGAGCTGCCGCAAACCGGACACTGTAAGCTGCAGTGGAGTGGTGGAGACATGGAGCAACTGGTGGAGGAGAATTACAATCGGCGTCAGGAGGAAGAGTGGAGACGTTGGGAGAAGGAAGCAGAGCGACAAAGGGAGCAGCGAGAAACCCTAAAACTTCGCCAACGTCACCTGGAGAAGGACCGGGCAGATAAGGACCGGATGAGAAAGGATAAAGGAACCCTGAGGGAGCCGCGGCGTAAGGGTGCAGTACGGAACTTTAAATTGAAAGGTGGTTGGGGCTTCATCAAGGAGCCTGGACTTTATTTAGAAGTCTTTGTGAACCGGCGGGACGTGGAGGCTCACCTCCCAGAAGGACACCCGGGGAGGGACCTGTTGCCAGGAGACTTGGTGACTTACACCCGACACTGGGGTTACAATGGGTGGTACGCCCTAAATGTTACCAGGTGCGACCCCTACTCCCCAGTGTGTGAGGAACCTGTGAGACCCTCGAAGCCTTCAGCCTCCCACATCCAGGCCTCTGCAAAAGTGCCCACCCCACGCCGTAAATCTCCCCAGCCTCCCTCAGTGGTCTCCTCAGCAGACCCACCCATGGACATGATATCGATATGTGGCCCGTACCCGGCGCCTGTTAGGCCCCCTGGGGTTCGTATAGTCCGTGACATAGGGCTCCAGAGAGATGAAAGAGGTGGCCACACAGACCCGATAGCGGGTCACGACGTCACTGTACAGGCCACACGACGTCATCAGGTCCTGGTGGTCCTTGGTGCCTCGGATGTTTGGCAAGCACCAGAAGAGTACCAGGTGGTACCTGGAAGAGGCCAGCCAAAGAAGTCTAAATAACCCGGACAGGATCCCTGTATGTAAATAAATAGTTAAATTGTTTATGTACCCGGACGGGTGAATGTTCCAAAAAAATTTTTTTAATTTAATAAAAAAAAAAAAAACACAGTTTTCATTTCTTTTATTACTGTCTCATCCTGCTGCGACGCCATCGATCTCCTGTAAAAAAATGAAAAAAAAAGTATACCACCTGACCGACGCAGTCCATAGTAACGAGTGTCCCACGACGATCCAGCTCTGCTACATCAGAATAACAGGCAGAGCCTGTCATCCCGGCGCAGCACAGCTGATTACCTGCTTCCCCGGCGGTGACGTCATCGGACTGACTGCTTTACGGCCGGGATTACCCTGCAGTCACTGCAGTTATCGCGAAAAACTGCATGTGACCGCCAGGGAGAAGATAATGGCGGCCATCAAGCAGTCCAGGACGTGACCGCCGAGATCTTCGCCAGGTAAGTGCCGCTGACTCCTGACAGACCCGACCGACGGACACTCACAGTGACAGTGACAAATCCGATTCCGGTATTCGATAAGACGAAAATATCGAAACGAATTATCGAAAGCCGATAGAGCTAATATCGGCCGATAGCCGATATTTGCATTATCGTATCGCTCAACACTAGTAATGGCACAAGATGTATCATCTTGGAAAACCTATCAAGCATACCCAGATAACGGTCATTCTCTGAGAAACAGGGAGTCGGAAATAAAATCCATAGAGATATGGGTCCATGGCCTCTTGGGCACAGGTAATGGCATTAACAAACCACTAGAGCGAGAGCAAGGCTTGGAGCGAGAGCAAGTCCCACAGGATTGCACAAATTCCCTGACGTCACGAGACAAAGTAGGCCACCAAAAGGACCGACTAACCAAGTCTCTGGTACCAAAAATCCCGGGATGACCAGCCAACGCGGAACAATGAATCTCAGACATCACACTCTTCTTCCACTGGTCTGGGACAAACAATTTCCCAATAGGGCAGCGCTCAGGTTTCTCCTCCTGACACCCTTCCAGAGCCAGTCTCAAATTGGGCGAGATGGCGGAAAGAACTACACCCTCTTTCAAAATAACAGTAGGATCAGATAACTCAGGAGAGTCCGCAAAGAAACTCCTCGAGAGGGCATCCGCCTTAACATTCTTAGTGCCAAGAAGAAAAGAAACCATAAAATTAAAATGTGTGAAAAACAAGACCCACCTGGCCTGTCTAGGATTAAGTCGCTTGGCTGATTCGAGATAAACCAGATTCTTATGGTCCGTGAGGACCACCACCTGATGTTTGGCTCCTTCCAGCCAATGTCTCCACTCTTCAAAGGCCCACTTCATGGCCAATAACTCCCGATTACCCACGTCATAATTACGTTCAGTTGGAGAAAATTTTCGAGAGAAAAAGGCACAAGAGTTACTCTTAGAGGTCTCTGGATCTCTTTGGGACAAAACGGCACCTGCCCCAATTTCAGAGGCATCAACTTCCACCTGAAACGGTAGAGAAACATCAGGCTGCCGTAGAACAGGAGCAGAAGTGAATCTCTGCTTAAGTTCCTGAAACGCAGAGACTGCCTCAGGAGGCCAGTTCACCACATCAGAACCCTTTTTGGTCAAATCAGTCAATGGTTTAACAATACCGGAGAAATTACCAATAAATTTACGATAAAAATTGGCAAAACCCCAAAATCTCTGAAGAGCCTTTAATGAAGTAAGTTGGACCCAATCACAGATGGCCTGAACCTTGACCGGGTCCATTTCAATAACGGACGGAGACAAAATGAATCCCAGAAATGAGACCTTCTGTACACCAAAAATACACTTTGATCCCTTCACATACAGTGCATTCTCTATCAAAATCTGGAACACAGTCCGAACATGTTTCACATGAGAGTCCCAGTCATTGGAAAAAATCAAGATATCATCCAAATAAACAATCAGAAATTTATCCACAAAATCCCTGAAAATATCATTCATGAAGGATTGGAAGACGGAAGGAGCATTAGTGAGCCCAAAGGGCATCACTAGGTACTCAAAATGCCCCTCTGGGGTATTAAACGCCGTCTTCCATTCATCCCCGTGCTTAATGCGAATAAGGTTATACGCCCCCCTGAGGTCAAGCTTGGTAAACCAAGTAGCACTTTTCACCCTGGAAAACAGGTCAGAAATCAAGGGTAACGGAGATTGATACTTCACAGTGATCTTATTCAAGAGATGATAATCAATACACGGCCTCAATGAACCATCCTTTTTGGCCACAAAGAAAAAACCGGCACCCAAGGGTGAATAGGATGGTCTGATATGACCCTTCTCCAATGACTCCTTGATATAAGATCGCATAGCATCGTTTCAGGTACAGACAAGTTAAAAAGGCGACCTTTAGGAAATTTACCACCAGGCACTAATTCAATAGCGCAATCATAGCTCCTGTGAGGGGGCAAGGATGCAGATTTACTTTCACTAAATACATCTGAAAAATCTGTCAAAAATTCAGGAACATCCTGAGACTGGGGAGAGGCAGAAAAAACAGGAGTGTCGGCATTAACACATTGGCAGCCCCAACTGGTCACACACACAGATTTCCAATCCAAAACAGGATTATGAGACTGTAACCAAGGGAAACCTAGTACAATAATGTCATGCAGATTATACAGCACTAGAAATTTGCAACTCTCCTGATGATCTGGTTCAACCCTCATTATCACCTGAGTAGAAAACTGGGGTTTATTCTCCGCCAAAGGGGTAGAATCAATGCCCAGTAGGGGAATAGACTTCCGCAGGGGTATCATGGGAAACCCACAACGTTTGGCAAAGTCAAAATCCATCAGGTTAATAGCTGCTCCTGAATCAACAAAATCCTGAGCAGAAAATGTGGACAGGGAGCAAATCAGGGTAACAGTCAACAGAAATTTAGTCTGAACACTACCCAAGACAACTGAGCATGCAAAACGTCTTCCCCGCTTAGGGCAGGCTGAAATGGCATGAGAGGCGTCACCACAGTAGAAACATAACCCATTGCGCTTTCGAAACTCATGACGCTGAGCCCCAGAAGTCACTCTATCACACTGCATGGGCTCAGAAGCTGGCTCACAAGGCAACACTATCTCACGCTTACCTCTGCGCTCACGCAAACGTCTGTCAATTTGAATAGCCAATGACATAGAATCATTGAGACCAGAGGGGACAGGGAATCCCACCATAACATCCTTTACATAGCCCCTTCCGAAAAAGGGCTGCCAAAGCATCATCATTCCATTTGGTCAGGACTGCCCACTTTCGGAATTTCTGACAGTACAACTCAGCGTCTTCAAGACCCTGATTTAATGCCAACAAGGTTTTTTCAGCTTGATCAGTGACATTAGGTTCATCGTACAATAACCCCAGAGCCAGAAAAAATACATCAATATCATTCAAAACAGGATCCCCAGGTGTCAGGGAAAAAGCCCAATCCTGAGGGTCGCCGCGCAGGAGAGAGATGACAATTTGAACCTGCTGTGCTGTGTTCCCTGAGGACTTAGGCTTTAAGGCAAAAAACAACTTACAGTTATTTTTGAAATTCAGAAATTTAGCCCGATCCCCCAAAAACAAATCTGGCATGGGAATCCTAGGTTCCACAACCGGCAACCTAGCAAGATGGGTAGCAATACTCCGAACCTCAGTGGCAAGCTGATCCACACGGCCAGACAACTGTGCAAGCTCCATTGAGAGAAAAAAAAATCATCCTCAGCACACAGAGAAAAAGAGGGAAAAAAATGCAACAAACAGGAAAAAAAAAATCTCTGACAACTCTGACAACTTTTTATTTTCTTTCCACACTATTTTTCCCTTCTGTGAGTACCATATAATTTTCAGTTTGGGCCGGTGATACTGTTGTGTTTTGGTAGCTGAGGAGAATAAGCAAAAACGGCACTACACCAGAGAGGTTGGAACCTATTGAATTGCAGTAACCTGAACTAACCACACAACTAGAGGTAGCCGTGGAGCGTTCTTACGTTGATCCTAGACGCCTCGTCACAGCCTGAGAGATAACTACACCTAAAGGCAGAAAGATGAAAGCTATCTGCCCCGGAGCAGATCCCCAAAGAAAATAGGAAGCCCCCAAACATGTAATGGTGGTTAGACAAGAAGAAGCACAGACAGACAGAAAATAGAATGAGCAAACGCTGGGGCCCAATCTGTCTAGACAGAAAAGTACAGGAAAGGATACTCACTGCAATCCAAAAAAACCCTAAAAAATACCAACTCTTCTGATTGCAAAAACACCTGAGATCACACGATCTCTACCACCTAAATCAGATCTCTGGTGTAACAAAACTAAGCCGCAGACACTGAAAAAACAGGAAAAAGCAAATGAACAAATAACAGTGGCTTCAGATAAACTGAGAGGAGCACAAGCCCCCGGAGGGGACCTGGCTGACCTCCACAGAAGTGCAGGGAACAATGCAAAAGGCAAGCACAAAAATAAAAGCAGTAAATATCTTATCTGATAGCAGAAGATGCAGGCAAGACTCAGCAAACTTCCAAATGAACCAGGAACCACAATTGAGACAAGAACAATTGATCACCGGCAACCATCATGGGAGGGAACCTCCCTTATATCAGACCAGTCAGTGATCCCAGATTGCCATTCCTCGCTGAAAGGTTCAGTACTGTCTGTAACCACCAGAGGGAGCCTCTGCTCAGAAACCATCTCTAGCGCATTCATAACAGTTCTGTTTGCATGACCACAGACTGCAATCCTCTTAGCAGTCATCTGTGTTCCCTGTGAGTCTAACAGGACATAGTCTTTGTTACAGCAGCTCTGTGAATTAACAGAGTCCGCTTATATCGCCATATAGTGCTACGACGTTCACATCTGCGACTCTGCGGGATAACAGAGTTCGCTCATACTGCCTATTTACGCCATCTCACTAGCAGCAGCCTCTGCCTGCACGGTGGACCCCGGGCTGCGAACGCACCTCTCCTTAATATCTATTAGGTGCATTCCGCAGGCCCTTAACATAATACTAGCGCCAGGGTCTGGCTAGTAAAATGGCGGATGACCAGCATCTACCGCAGTACATCCAGCAGCTGGAGCGTAGGTTGGCTGCTCTTGAGCGCACAACGTCAGCTGTGGATGTTACCGCAGTCGCTGTTCAGGCTGCTAGCGTGGCTGCAGCCAGTTTGTCCTCTACCACCTCTGACCCTATATTATCCCACCTCCCGCTTCCTGACAAGTTTGCCGGTGACAGCAAGCAATGTCAGGGATTCGTGAGTCAGTGCTCTATACAGCTCGAGCTTCTGGCTGCACGTTTCCCCAAGGATCGGGCACAAGTGGGTTTTGTACTGTCTCTACTCTTGGGCAGAGCGTTGGAGTGGGCAATGCCGCTGTGGGAGCACGACGATCGTGTGGTGCGGAGTGCTCCTCGTTTCCTGGAGGCTCTTAAAAAGATCTTTTTAGGACCTCAGGTCACCCACGATACGACGCTCCAACTGCTGGCATTAGCACAGGGTTTGTCTTTGGTCAGTCAGTTTTCCGTCCAGTTTCGGACTCTGGCCTCAGAGCTAGACTGGTCGGATAAAGTTCTCATTCCAGTTTACTGGCGAGGACTGGCTGACCATGTTAAAGACGCTTTGGCTACCAGAGAGATTCCCGCCACACTGGAGAAGCTTATCTCCATATCTACCCACATCGACCTCCGTTTTCACGAGCGGAGGTTGGAGCGGGCCCAGTGTAGGCAGAGGATTCGGTTGGCTCCCACCTTTGCCAAACCTCTCGAATCCCCCGATCTGGCGTCCGAACCCCAAAAGGCCACAGAGGTTCCTCGTGCAGGACCTAAGTCTCAGGCCGTCCGAGTATCCGTGGTCTGTAACCTTTGTCAGCAGACAGGACACTATGCTAACATGTCCACAGCGATCGGGGAAGCGATCGCGTCTAGAGGCCCTGGGAGGAGGTTCACTAGAGACAGCGGCATTTTCCTCCAAGATGACATTTAAAGGGACAGTCACTGTAGACGCTTCCACACTTACAGTCGAGCTTTGTGTGGACTCAGGAGCAGAGGGGAATTTCATGTCATCTACCTTTGCTCGTTGCCACGCAATACATCTGGTAGCGCTCGACAAACCAATGACTGTCCGGGTAGTGAATGGGTTGACATTGCCCTCGCCAATTACACATCAGACTGTCCCTCTTACTTTGTGTGTACCCCCTTCCCATCAGGAAATTATTTCCCTTCTCGTCCTTCCCGAGGTAATAGACAAAATTCTACTGGGAGTACCCTGACTCCCTTCCCACTCCCCTCATATTGAGTGGACCTCCGGTAGGATACTGGGTTGGAGTGAGTCATGTAAGGACAGATGTGTCAGGGAGTGCATTCAGGTTGCCACTACAGAGATACCTGCAGATCTTTCTCCTCTTCCCAAGTGCTATCAGTCATATGCAGACGTGTTCTCTAAAAAGGCTGCGGAGACTCTGCCGCCCCATCGTCCCTACGACTGTCCTATTGACCTCTTGTCTGGAGCAGAACCTCCTCGGGGAAGGGTCTATCCCCTCTCTCTTCCTGAGATGGAGGCTATGTCTCAATATATCCAGGAGAATCTGGCAAGAGGGTTCATTAGGAAGTCGGTGTCACCAGCAGGAGCGGGGTTCTTCTTCGTGCAGAAGAATAGTGGAGAATTACGTCCGTGTATAGATTACAGAGGTCTTAACGCCATCACTGTTAAGAATAAGTACCCGTTGCCCCTGATTTCTGAGCTCTTTGATAGGCTCTGAGGAGCAAGGGTATTTACTAAATTAGATCTGCACGGTGCTTATAACCTGATTCACATCCGTGAAGGGGACGAATGGAAGACGACTTTTAATACCAGGGATGGGCATTATGAATACCTGGTGATGCCCTTCGGGCTCTGTAATGCCCCAGCCGTTTTCCAAGACTTTGTCAATGACATCTTCCGGGATATGCTTTCCACCTCTGTAGTAGTCTATCTGGATGATATTCTCATCTTTTCTCCAGATATTGACTCTCACTGGAGGGATGTCTGCAAAGTCTTCGACCTGTTACGGGTGAACTCCCTCTATGCAAAGTTGGAGAAATGCATGTTTGAGCAGGCGTCTTTACCTTTCCTGGGCTATATCATCTCCGCCCAGGGATTGGCTATGGATCCTGCCAAACTACAGGCTGTGATGGATTGGCAAGAACCCCATTCTCTTAAAGCGGTGCAGCGCTTTATGGGGTTCATTAATTACTACTGCCAATTCATTCCCCACTTCTACACTTTGGTAGCTCCCTTGGTAGACCTTACCAAGAAGGGAGCCAATCCCAAATTGTGGTCAGAGGAGGTCTCCAAGGCCTTTACTTCAATTAAGTCCCATTTTGCTAGCGCTCCCATCTTACATCGCCCCGAGGTTGATAAGCCTTTTATATTGGAGGTTGATGCCTCGTCCGTTGGTGCTGGAGCAGTCCTTTTTCAAAAGGATGCTCAAGGTTGGAAACATCCTTGTTTCTTCTTTTCCAAGACCTTCACACCAGCGGAGAGGAATTATTCCATTGGGGATAGGGAGTTGCTAGCAATGAAGTTGGCCTTTTCTGAGTGAAGACATCTCCTGGAGGGGGCTCGCTTTCCCTTTCAAGTTTTCACTGACCACAAAAATTTGGTCTATTTACAGACCGCCCAGCGGCTAAATTCTCGTCAGGCCAGATGGTCCCTGTTCTTCTCCCAGTTCCATTTCACCCTCCATTTCCTCTCCGGTGAGAAGAACATTCGCGCCGACACTCTATCTCGCTCCGTGGTGTCCTCTGAGGAGGTGGAGGAGGAGCCTCGGTTATTATCCCCACAGAGAGCCTAAGAATGGTGGCTCCGGTTTCGCTTGAGTCTGTGCCTCCGGGCAAGACTTTTGTGCCCACCAATTTGCGACCGGAAGTACTCTCTTGGGCACATTCGTCCAGGGTTGGTGGACATTTTGGGACAAAAAGGACTTCTGAGTTGCTGGCGAGGACATACTGGTGGCCACAGATGGCCCGTGACGTCAAGGAGTATGTTCAGGCGCGCGTCTCCTGCGCCAAGAATAAATCCCCTCGACAACGGCTGGCTGGGCTACTTTTCCTTTTGCCGGTGGCAGACAGGCCCTGGGAGATGCTCGGGATGGATTTTGTGGTGGGCTTAACCAAGTATCGGGGCTGCACCATCATCTGGGTGATAACCGACCACTTCTCCAAAATGGTGCACTTGGTGCCGTTACCACGGTTACCGTCTGCACGGGCCTTGGCAGCATTATTCATTAGGCATATTTTCCGCCTACACGGTATGCCAGACAAAATTGTCATTGATCGAAGTCCCCAGTTTGCGTCTCGGTTCTGGAGAGAGCTGTGTCGTTTACTCGGCATTGGGTTGAATCTCTCCTCTGCGTACCATCCCGAGACGAATGGGTTGGTAGAGAGGGCCAACCAGACCTTGGTCACATACTTGCGATATTTTGTCTCTGCCAGGCAGGATGACTGGGCATCCTTGCTACCGTTGGCTGAGTTCGCTCTAAATAATGCTGTGGCTGACTCCAATGGACAGACCCCATTCCTCCTGAACTATGGTCAGCATCTGTGGGTACCAGTGCCCATGCCCGTGTCTTCCGCCGATTCCAGGGTGGCAGACTGGGCTGTGGAGGCATGGAACATTTGGGACCGCACCCAGGATGCCATTCAGGCCTCCAAGGAGAGGATGAGGTCTTCGGCCGATGCCCATCGGCGCCCTGATCCTACATTTGCTCCGGGTGACCTAGTGTGGCTCTCTGCCCAAAACATCAGGCTACGTGTAGAGTCCACCAAGTTGGCACCTCGCTTTTTAGGTCCCTTTAAAGTTCTTGAGCAGGTGAACCCGGTGGTATACCGCCTAGCCCTTCCGCCTCGCCTAGGTATCACCGACACCTTTCACGTGTCCCTCCTGAAACCCGTGGCCATTTATCGGTTTTCCGAGTCATCTGCCAGGACGTCAGGTTCATCTACCGATGATCATGAGGTGAATGCCATTGTTGGGTGCAAGGTGGTATGAGGCAAAACATTTTATTTGGTGGATTGGAGGGATTATGGGCCTGAGGATAGGTCCTGGGAGCCTGCCGAGCATATTCACGCTCCGCAGCTCATCGCTGCCTTTGAGCGCAGCGAGGCCCAAAGAAGGGGGGGCCCTAGGAGGGGGGGTAATGTTAGGGTTCGTGTTCCCGCTGCTGCACAAGGGGAGTCTCGAACCAGTCCCGCTGCGGTCCCTCATCCATCTCCGGCCGCAGTGGAGCCTGCTCAGCAAAGACATCGGTCCCAGCGTCTCGCCCGGTCTAATACTGTGCAGAGACTTGCTGCTGCCTCTTCAGGTTCTGCTATTGTAGCCAGTACTGGTCAGCGGCGAGCAGACGTCTTTAGGACTAAGTCCTTTGTTGCTTCATCTGAGCATGCCCAGGGCAAGATCTCCCATTGGAGATCAGGGGTCACGTGCTCAGATACAGCTGCCACTCCTATTGGTCCTTCAGGAAGGTCCTCCGGCTGTTGATGTTCTGAAGCAGCTTCTAATTGGTCCTTCCTGGAAGGTCTTTTTCTCGTGGCTGCTATAAAAGGCTGTCCTTACCGCACGGCCGTGCGCTAGTATCAAATCTGTCACGTGCTTGCGTCAGTGTGGTCATGTATGCATGTGGTTAGGTCTGGCTGAAATAAGCCCCTAGAATATCGGCACCTCCGGTGAGGAGATTGTATGCACGTGTTCAGGGCTCGGCTGAAAACGCCATTAGAATACCGGCTACTCCGGTGAGGAGATTACTGCTTGGGTTCTGTTTGCATGACCACAGACTGCAATCCGCTTAGCAGTCATCTGTGTTCCCTGTGAGTCTAACAGGACACAGTCTTTGTTACAGCGGCTCTGTGAATTAACAGAGTCCGCTTATATCGCCATATAGTGCTACGGCGTTTACATCTGCGACTCTGCGGGATAACAGGGTTTGCTCATACTGCCTATTTACGCCATCTTACTAGCAGCAGGCTCTGCCTGCACGGTGGACCCCGGGCTGCGAACGCACCTCTCCTTAATATCTATTAGGTGCGTTCCGCAGACCCTTAACACATAATGCCCCCATCCTACACTGTGATAGTCACAGTGCCCTCATCCTATGCTGTGACAGTCACAGTTCCCTATCTTATACTGTGAGTCATAGTGCCCCATCTTATACTGTGACAGTCACAGTGACCCCCTCCTATACTGTGACAGTTACAGTGCCCCATCTTATACTGTGAAAGTCATAGTACCCCCATCCTATACTGTGACAGTAATAGTGCCCCATCCTACACTGTGAAAGTCATAGTGCTCCCATCCTATACTGTGAAAGCCATAGTGCCCCATCCTACACTGTGACAATCATAGTACCCCATCCTATACTGTGACAGTCATAGTGCCCCATCCTACACTGTGAAAGTCATAGTGCTCCCATCTTATGCTGTGAAAGCCATAGTGCCCCCATCCTACACTATGACAATCATAGTGCCCCATCCTATACTGTAAGTCATAGTGCCCCCATCCTACACTGTGACAATCATAGTGCCCCCATCATATACTGTGACAGTCACTGTGCCCCCATCTATACTGTGACAGTCTCAGTGTCCCCATCTTATACTGTAAAAAGTCATAGTGCCCCCATCCTGTACTGTGACAGTCATAGTGCCCCCCTCTACACTGTGACAGTCATAGCGCTTCCATCCAAAACTGTGACAGTCATAGTGCCCCTATTCTATACTGTGAAAGTCATAGTGCCACCATGTTGGAATATGTTTGGTGCAACTTCATTCCTGTCTATGAGTATTTAGTTGCTAGATTTGTATGCTGTTTATAAAGTTAAAACAAAAAAAAACTCCCAGAGGCTCACACAGGGAGAGCATGTGACTGTATTTCCTGTTTTTCCTGTGTCTGTGTATGAAAGAAACAGCCTGCTGTAGATGCTGCACAGATAAAGACACACAAATGATTTATTCCTGATCTATTAAGCTTATCATATATTGTTCCTGTTTGTTCCTGAATAAAGAAGCTCTGTTGTCACACGCTTGGAGAGTATTCTGAATAATCTGCTGCCAACAGGTTATGGGCCCAGAGTAACATAGAACCCCAGAGTAACACAGCAATAGAAATGCAAAGCAAAAGCAGCACAGAGCAACAGAGAG
>JARQOD010005271.1:0-49003 GCA_033576555.1 Oophaga sylvatica | reverse complement strand
TTCCTTGTGCCAGGACACCTCTCTGTGTCCAGGTTTAAAGACAGCTCTAACACTCTTGGAGACATGAAATGACACTTGGTGTACATAGGGTTAACCATGTCTTTTCATGTCTTTGCTATCTAATTTGCACAAACAATTAAATCAGACTATGTGTGCAAAATTTCACACCTGTAGGGGTTAATTAAAGGTGTAAATTCGTTGTAAAAAAAACGGACTTTTTTGCTACGAATTTACACCTTTAATTAACCCCTACAGGTGTGAAATTTTGCACACATAGTCTGATTTAATTGTTTGTGCAAATTAGATAGCAAAGGACATGAAAAGACATGGTTAACCCTATGTACACCAAGTGTCATTTCATGTCGGGTTCTGCATTTTCACAAAAGCCGGCAATTGAATTAGCGGCTATTATACTATGTAGAAGTGTATGAACTACAAATATAAATATATATATATATATATATATATATGTGTCACAATTCAATGACATGTATATATATATATGAGGTGTAAAATTGCTGAAAAAAAATGCGTGGGCTCCCGCCCTATTTTCGCAACCAGACAGACAAAGCCAGTGAGTGGGGGCAGATAATAATAGCCCAGAGAGGGACCATTATTTTTGCCCCCCCGGCTACTAACATCTGCCCCAGACACCCCAGGAAAGACAAATCTATAATTAGATTCGCCCTTTCTGGCACTTTGCCCGTCTATTCCCATTGCCCTGTAGCGGTGGCGGATGGGTTAATATGGGGTTTAAAGCCACCTTGCTATTGAAAGGTGACCTTAAGCCAGGTTAATAATTGAGAGCTGTCAATTAGACAACTATCAATTATTAATCCTATTGCATGAAATAAAAATAAAACACACACACTTTAATTAAAAATCATTTTAATGAAATAAAGACACATGTTTTTGACCATATTTTATTTTACTGCAAAAACCATTTCCTGTAATAAAAATAAAATAAAAAGCAAAATTATTCTTACCTATCCCATGCACAGTCAGGTCCCACGGTGTAATCCTTCAGAAAGGGTTAATGTTTACTGCAGGGACCGCAGCTAATGCTGCAGCCTCACAGTAAACCCCAAATGAATGAGTTCCTCTCCTGCCTGACAGGAGAGTAAAGGCTGGGTGTCAGATAACGATACACCAGCGATCCCGACAACGATATGCACTTGTCAGGATTGCTGGTGTATCGCTACATGATCGCTGCTGAGCTGCCAAACAGGCAGCTCAGGCAGCGATCTGGGACAGCGACACTGCGGGTAACATCGCTTAAGGGCCCGTCTCACATAGCGATATCGCTACCGAGATCGCTGCTGAGTCACTAGTTTTGTGACGCAGCAGCGAGCTCACCAGCGATATCGCTGTGTGTGACATTCAGCGACGATCAGCCCCCCTGCCGGGTATCGCTGATCGTCGCAGAAATGTCAGGACCTTTTTTTGATCGCTGGTTTCCCTCTGACAGGCACGCATCGCTGCGTGTGACAGGCGGGAGACCAGCGATCCGCTGGTAACCAAGGTACACAGCGGGTTTCCAGGCCCCGCGCAGCGCTTGGAAACCCGCTGTGTACCTTGGATACCAGCTCCCTGCATCAGGGCGCTGGTATCCAAGGTACACAGCGGGTTTCTAGGCACAGCCCCGCGCCTGGAAACCCGCTGTGTACCTTGGTTACCAGCGGATCGCTGGTCTCCCGCTGTCACACGCAGCGATGTGTGCCTGTCAGCGGGAGACCAGCGATCAAAAAAATGTCCTGACATTTCAGCGACGATCAGCGATACCCGGCAGGGGGGCTGATCGTCGCTGAATGTCACACACAGCGATATCGCTGGTGAGCTCGCTGCTGCGTCACAAAACTAGTGACTTAGCAGCGATCTCGGTAGCGATATCGCTATGTGAGACGGGCCCTTAAGTGGAAAGCTTAATTGATTGCTTTCCACTTTCACTTCAGGTCAGCCAGGGACACAATCAGTGACGTCAGAGGAACTGATTAACAAAAATAGGGTTCCCTTCGAAAAAAAAATGGCGTGGGGTCCCCCCTATTTTTGTTAACCAGCCAGATGAAGCAGACCGCTGAGGCCTGGATTTTCAGGCTGTTAAGGAGCCAAGATCCATGGACCTTGCCAGCCTGATAATACCAGGCCACAGCAGTCTGCATATCTTGGCTGATTAACAAAAATAGGGGATCCCCTCAAAAAAAATTGGCGTGGGGTCCCCCATATTTTTGTTAACCAGCCAGATGAAGCAGACCGCTGAGGCCTGGATTTTCAGGCTGTTAAGGAGCCAAGATCCATGGACCTTGCCAGCCTGATAATACCAGGCCACAGCAGTCTGCATACTTGGCTGATTAACAAAAATAGGGGATCCCCTCGAAAAAAATTGGCGTGGGGTCCCCCTATTTTTGTTAACCCAGCCAGATGAAGCAGACCGCTGAGGCCTGGTTTTTCAGGCTGGTAAGGATCCAATATCCATGGACCTTGCAAGCCTGATAATACCAGGCCACAGCAGTCTGCTTAGCTTGGCTGGTTAAAAAATAGGGGGGATCCCTCGAAAAAAAAACGGCGTGGGGATCCCCCCTATTTTTGTTAACCAGCCAAGTAAAATGCAGACTGCTGCGGCCTGGTATTAAAAGACTGTCAAGGCCCATGGATTTTGGCCCTCAACAGCCTGATAATACCAGGCTACAGCAGCCCCACATTTGGCGCATCAAAAGATGTGCCAATTGTGGCACTTTACCCGGCTCTTCCCACTTGCCCTGTAGCGGTGGCAAGCGGGGTAATAAGGGGTTATTGTCACCGTTGATTGAACGGTGACAATAAGCCCGGTTAATAATGGAGAGGTGTCAATAAGACACCGATCCATTATTAATCCCAAAGTTATTAAATGTATAAAAAAAAGACAAAGCAAGAAAAAAGTCTTTTAATGAAATAAAAGAGACAACACAGTTTTCATTAATTTTATTACTCTCTCATTCCTGCGACGCCATCGATCTCCTGTAAAAAAGAAAAAAAACAAACCAACAGTATACCACCTGTCCGACGCAGTCCATAGTAACGACAGTCCCACGACGATCCAACTCTGCTACATCGCAATGACAGGCAGAGCCTGTCATCGCGACGCAGCACAGCTGATTACCTGCTTCCCCGGCGGTGACGTCATCGGACTGACTGCTTTACGGCCGGGATTACCCAGCAGTCACTGCAGTTATCGCGAGAAACTGCATGTGACCGCCGGGAAAAGAAGATTGCGGCCATGAAGCAGTGCAGGACGTGACCGCCGGAGATCTTCTGCCAGGTAAGTGCCGCTGACTCCTGACAGACCCGACCGACGGACACTGACAGTGACAGTGACAATCCCGATTCCGGTATCCGATAAGACGAAAATATCGGAACTCGAATCGGAATTCCGATACAGCTAATATCGGCCGATACCCGATATTTGCAGTATCGGAATGCTCAACACTACTGGAGACAGGAACTCCAGGCCAGATCATCCTCAGAAATCAAGGAAATTTGCAAATCCTTGGACATTAATCTGGAGGCATTCCATTCAGCCTCTCGCTATCAACACCTTGGCATCTGGTAGGGACACCAAGGCCCCAGAGGCAAAAGAAGAAAACTCACCAGGTCCCGGCCCAAAGATGAAGGAGTGGGGTGACTGTACAGATCCTGTGCAGACCTGTTGTCTCATTCTAATCTCTCTACTGTTCTTAAAAACCCATGGTTCATATTTCTCTACGGGTCCTAGTTTATTACCCGCACTCGAAATGTTATCTTATTGTTAAAATTTCTCATATGACTGTGGGTGAAATCTCATTGAACTTTTAGAAACTAAAGCCAGACCCCCCCCAAGAAGCTGTAAGATCGATGTGCAAGATATATAATATTGTTTGTTATAACTTTTTGAACATTGTGATTATATTATAAATTTCATCTTTTTTCCTTTCTTCTTTTCTGTCTTTTCCACCTCTCTTGGTATCTCTCTCCCCTCACCCCTTACCCCGGTCTGAGCATCAAAAGGCATCTGAATCAACTGCGGACATACACTCAAAGAATTCTTAACCGCCACACCACCCATATCCATGGTTGCACATGATAAGGTAATTATCTTTGCCTCCTTTAACGCAAATGGTCTAAACTCTCCAAATTCCAGACTGCAGACATTAGACGCTCTTAAGCGTCAAAAAGCAGACATTTTGGTGGTCCGAGGAGGTGGTGTGATGGTGTGGGGGTGCTTTGCTGGTGACACTGTTGAGGATTTATTCAAAATTGAAGCGGTGAGCGGTCCAGCTCACATCAAATCATCTCGATTGGGTTCAGGTTGGTGACTGTGGAAGCCAGGTCATCTGGCGTAGCACCCCATCACTCTCCTTCTTGGTCAAATAGCCCTTACACAGTCTGGAGGTGTGTTGGGGGTCATTGTCCTGTTGAAAAATAAATGATGGTCTAAACGCAAACCGGATGGAATAGCATGCAGCTGCAACATGCTGTGGAAGCCATGCTGGTTCAGTATGCCTTCAATTTTGAATAAATCCCCAACAGTGTCACCAGCAAAGCACCCCCCAACATCACACCACCTCCTCCATGCTTCACGGTGGGAACCAGGCATGTAGTGTCCATCCGTTCACTTTTTCTGCGCGCAAAGCAGTATCAAAGCAAAAGGTGGCTACTTTGAAGAACCTAGAATATAAGACATTTTCGGTTTCACACTTTTTTGTAAAGTGTATTGTATAATTCCACGTGTTACTTCATAGTTTTGATGCCTTCAGGTGATTCTACAATTTTCATAGTCATGAAAACACAGAAAAATCTTTGAATGAGAAAGTGTGTCCAAACTTTTGGTCTGTACTGTATATGCAAAAGTGTGGTCATTGTTTCAAGAACATTTATGGGTACAGTTTAAAAAAAAATCGACATTTATTCTTAACACACAGACCTAGTAAATAAGTCTGTCTAAAGATATTTTTCATCTTTTTCGGTTACTTAATGTTTGCATTGTTCATGTTCACAAAGCATATAAACATATGGCAATACTATTGGATTGGCAGGAGAGGAGACATTTAAAAAGGGTGCCACGAATATCAGACATCTGTGATTAGGAAAAGTGTGAAAGATTACCATAAACCGACAATGCATCCAATTGTGAGTCGACGTCCATTGAAAATGGTAGCCAATGCCATTGAGCATCGTAAGGTAGAGCCCAGCAGGACAGGCCATGGATAAGTCTTAACCAGCATGGATCAGTTAACAAAATTGTTAGTGGCTGTCCCTGTGAATGATTTCACTGCCAAACCTCCACAGCTGTGGAGCAGGGAGAGGTAACTATTGCGAGTGCTGGGGCCATAAGCAAGCAGGGGGGCCCAGTAATGGGAGCCAGCACTGGCACAGGGCCCCTCATAGTACACCCGTGTGTCTGAAGGAAAGTGGGCCCATCCCACCGTCAGAGCCACTTTTTGGTACTATGAGGGACCCTGTGCCAGTGCCGTCGCCCGAGAGTGGGAGCCCCCATCTACTCAAGGTACTGGCACTAGCCCGGGGGCGCCAGGAGGTGACCCCGGCTCTGTGGGGGGGGCAGTCCAGATAGAGAGGTGGCAAAAATTTACATAGGTTGAGGTGTATGTTGGACATTCTGCAGCTGAAAATGGAGGAATGTGAGAATTCAGAGGAGACGACAAAACGAGCAATTTTGCTGACAACCTGTGTGTCCTGAGGGGAAGGTGGGACAAAATCCTTTGAAACCCATGCATGGTTCATTTTAATAAAGGTTAGATCATCAATGTTTTCTGTCAACAGCCGGGTCCTTCTTTCTGTCAGGATTGATCCAGCAGCACTGAAGACTCTTTCTGATAGCACACTACGAGAAGGGCAAGCGAGCTCCTGTAAAGCATAATTGTGCCAATTCAGGCTAGGTGTCCAGTTTACAGGCCCAGTAGTCAAAGGGAAATGACGGGTGAGGGAGAACATCGATAGGGGAGAAGTAATTTGTAACCATAGTTGACAACTGCTGTCTCCTGTCTGTTGCTATAGATTGCAGATTATTACCATGCGTGTGAGGTGTCCGTGAGAAATCAGTCCATAACATGGTCATGAAACCAATCTCCAACGCCACTTCAGCTGTGCTGACCACGAACACCTCTTCCATTTGGCCCAGGACGGCTCGTGGTAGAACCTGCAACGCTGCCGTTAGATGGGAATGCCTCTAACAAAACGGTTTACCAGAGTTGCTTGTTTGTTGGCTAATATTAACTCTAGGTTCTCCTGTGGCATGATATTATATAATTTGCCTTTATAGCGTTGATCGAGGATGCTGGCCAACCAGTAGTCGTCATCCTTCATCATTTTTACAATGCGGGGGTCCCTTTTTAGGATCCGCAAGGCATAATCAGATATGTGGGCCAATGTTCCAGGTGTCAGTGACGCACTGCCAGCGGTAGGTGTAGGAGCACTTTCTGCCAAATCAACATCCCTCCAGTCACGCACAAACCCTGGACCTGAACTTGGCAAGCCAACATTTTGTCTTAGACCCTCAGAAGCATCCCCCCCCTCCTCTTCTGCCTCCACCTCATTCAGGACAGTTCCCTGAGCAGACAATGGCTGAATGTCATCAAGACTTCCCTCTTCCTCGTTGTCATCCTTCACTGCACACGCCTGATCGTTAATGTGCGTCAAAGTTTGCATGAGCAGACGCATAAGTGGGATGCTCATGCTTATGATGGCGTTGTCTGCGCTTACCAGCTGTGTGCATTCCTCAAAACACTGAAGGACTTTACAGAGGTTTTTCAGCTTTGATCACTGCACACCGAACACTCCATGTCTGCCCTAGAACTACCTGCCCGTGTATCCTCCCATAAATGCATTACAGCCTGCCTCTGTTCGCACAGCCTCTCAACCATGTGCATGGAGTTCCACCTTGTGGCAACATCTGTGATTAGGCGGTGCTTGGGGAGCTTGACCACTTGCTGCAGCTTCTGAATGCGACTGGAGTCTACGGGGGAGCGACGGATGTGCGAACACAGTCATCGTACTTTATGGAGCAGAGCTGTTAACTCCGGATAATTATTTAAAAAGCACTGCACCACCAGGTTCAAGGTGTGAGCCAGGCAAGGTATGTGTCAGAGTTTTGACATGGATATGGCCGTCACAAAATTACGGCCGTTATCACTGACTACTTTGCCTGGCTCAAGATGTATACTGCCCAACCATGTCTCTGTTTCTTAATGCAAGTATTGGGACAGTACATCAGTGGTGTGTCTCTTGTCGCCCAAACACATCATTTGTAAAACAGCCTGCTGAAGCTTACCACCAGCTGTTCGATAGTGGGAGACCTCGTCTGCAACACTGCCAGTTGCGGATGGAGTGCTCGTGCGTCTGCGCTCTGCTGACGAGCTTTCGCTTCTGGAGGAGGGGGGCGAACACCTACAGCCAACTGTTGCCTATAACTTGGGCTAGGCAGCACTGTCCCACCACCGCCGTCCTCTGTGGACCCTGCATCCACCACATTAACCCAGTGCGCAGTTATGGACACGTAACGGCCCTGGCCATGCCTACTGGCCCATGCATCTGTTGTGAGGTGCACCTTTCCACTGACTGATTGCTGCAGTGCATGGACAATGCGGTCTTTCATATGCTGGTGGAGGGCAGGGATGGCTTCTCTCAAAAAGTGGAGACTGGGTATGTCATAGCGTAGGTCATGAGTTCTCTGAACGATGCGCTTTCAACCAAATGGAAGGGCATCATCTCTAATGAGATCAGTTTTGCAATGCAGGCGTTCAAACCCTGTGTACGAGGATGAGAGGCTGAGTACTTTCTTTTCCTACCCAGAGCGTCTGCTAGGGTGAGCTGGACTTGAGAGCTGCATCTGCTGGAACTATCAGTGGACACGAGGGACTGAGAGTGGGTGGTTGATGGTGGTGATGGCCTAGATGCAGTTTTTTGTGGCATAAACATAGTGATTCCCTGACTGCTTTGGCCTTGCGACGACACCTCTACATTTGTTGCTAGTGGTGTGCCAACCGGTGGCCTTACAGTGGGGGAAGCTATAGAGCGTTGCTGGCTAACTTGAGTAGGAGCCAGTGCACATGTGTTATCTGAGTTTTTGTACTCCATCCACACTTGCATGTTCACTAAATGTCTAAGCATGCAGCTGGTGTTCAAATTTTTGAGATTTTTTCCCTCGGCTAAAGGTTCTTAGGCACTTTTTACAGACAACCTTAGCCTCATCGGTAGGATTTTGTTCAAAAAAGTGCCACACTGCACTCTTCCTACTAAGGTATACATTTTGAGCCCTTGCATGCTCTGGTAATTTGACCGTCAGGCCAACCGTCCCTGCAAGTTTTTTTTTTTTTTAAGACCTTTTTGGACTCGGACAGGCCTGCCAGATAAACCCCGATGCCATCTCGATACCTGTTGCAGATCCTTCTCCTCTTCTGAGCTACTGCCAGTGGCACCCTCTTCCACCACTACATGCCAATCCAGGTCAACAACTGGGTCATCCATCACCTCTTCTTCAATTTCATCTGCACCGTCCTCTCTGTCACCGTCTAAGGTGGTACAGTATGCGGGAAGGGGCACATGAGTTTCAGCAGGGTCACATTGTGGCGCAGTAGACTTCAAGGGCAATGTAGTTCTGTGCTTCAATGGAGCAGCACAATCATCTAGCAGTGGCTGTGCATCAGTGCAGTCAATGTTAGATTTATCTTGGACTGGGGAATGAGGCATTTGACTTAATAACCCAGGCATGGTATGTGAAAAGAGCTCAATGGAGTAATCTGAAGTGTGGGCTGACGCATCCTTCACTTGTAGTGGGGGTAAAGGACCCAAGGAAAGTGGTTGGTCCAGACCAGAAGGCTGCACTGATGAGTCAGTGGTTACAGATTTTGAAATATCAGAAGAGGAGGCTAAAGAGCTTGACGCAGCTTCGGCAATGTAAGCCAAAACCTTTTCCTGAAGCTCAGGCTTTAAAAAAAAAAGCAGTTTACCTACTCCCAGAAAAGGGAGCCTTCCAGGCCTTCTGGAGCCAGACGATGACGCAGTCTCAACACCTCCTGCGTTAGGTGCTATTGTGCTTTTGGCACTAGCAGCAGATGCAGCAGCACCACCACCACGTGCTCGACCTCTTCCACCATACTTCCTCATGTTTGTGTAAATGTTGCCAAAATCACAGAAGATATATGTTACTGTATGAGAAGCGACAGCTGTATACGGTGAAGGTGAAAATTTTTAATCTCCGTATATATTTGAGTAACACACAGACTGTCACAGGCTCACTATGGATTACATTATAATTCAGTAATGAGATGTGATGCTCCAGAAAAGCAATTTGTACACTGTCAGTGGCAGTCAGCTGTGCTACTCCACCAAATTAATTGGGCCCTTATCACAGTCAGGTAGCCTAGTAATCAGATGTGATGCTCCACTCAAGCAATTTGTACACTGTCAGTGGCAGGCAGCTGTGCTACTCCACCAAATAAATTGGGCCCTTATCACGGTCAGGCAGCCTAGAAATTAGATGTGATGCTCCACTCAAGCAATTTGTACACTGTCAGTGCCAGGCAGCTGTGCTACTCCACCAAATTAATTGGGCCCTTATCACAGTCAGGCAGCCTAGTAATCAGATGTGATGCTCCACTCAAGCAATTTGTACACTGTCAGTGCCAAGCAGCTGTGCTACTCCACCAAATTAATTGGCCCCTTATCACAGTAAAGGTACTGCCACACTAAACGTTCCCGCTAACGATCACGATAACGACGCTATCGTTGGTGTGATCGTTTTAAGGTCGCTAGTAGCGGCCAAACTGGACGATCTCATTAACGACGCATCAGCGGTTAGCGATCTCTTTAACGACTTTGGCGGTCGTTGGGACGTGCCACACTGCATGTACTGTGAAAGATCACGACCTCGATAGGTGTGACTGAGCGCAACCTTTTGCACGCCCCTCATCACAGATTGGTGGTCACTATTTATCTCATAGATATTTATCACAGCTCTCCCGCTTTGTGATTGGATGACCGCGTCATAAAAGACGACGTATCAGCACTCCTCTCCATTGCTCTCGAGCAGAAGCGGTTCTTTCAAATCTCCAGCATCGTTCCAGTGTATCCTGCTAGCCTTTGTAGCTACTGCGACCAAGTTTGCTCCACTATTGCGGTTGCTGCGTTCCAATCTACGGCGTTGGTTTTTTTTGCGATCCAGTCTGTGGCGTTATATCCTCTGCGATCCAGTTTGTGACGCTATTTAGTTTCCCTATTTTCTTTTTTTTCAGAATCACAAACAAGTTTTGTAAGGTAGGTATTTTTTTGTCACATTTAATTTTTATTTTTTCTTTAATTTTACAGATCCATTTTTAGATCTCTGCTGTTGTTAACCATTGTCGTCCATCAATTTTATTTTTTTTGCCATTGTTTTGTTCAGGCACGCCCACCATTTTATGATCCCAGCTCTGTCAATGTTTACTCCTGCTGTGCCCACAACCACCATTTTGTGATCCCTGCTGTTTTTTGCGTAATTGTTCATCTATGATTTTTTTATTTTTTTTGCCATTGTTTTGTTCTGGCACGCCCACCACCACCATTTTATGATCCCAGCTCTGTCAATGTTTACTCCAGCTGCGCCCCCAACCACCATTTTATGTTCCCTGCTGTGTTCTATGTTGTAGGCTATGTAAGCATTTTATTTACCCATTATGGCGTTCTCACATAATCATTTTTTTATTACAGATGGCTGATAAGCAGGAATTTTTGCGGGAGTTTATCGAGCTGTACCGCTCAATGCCGTGCCTGTGGAAAATAAAGTCGGCTGATTACTGTAACAGGCTTAAAAGAAGGACGCGTACCAAAAACTGGTGGAGCTCTGCAAGAACCGTTACCCAGATGAACCGGCGGATGAGTCATCGGTGAAAAAACGCATTCAGGCCCTCCGCACAGTGTACAAAAAAGAGCTAAATAAAGTAATAAATTCTACCAAATCTGGAGCGGGGGCCGAAGATGTTTATGTCCCCCAACTGTGGTACTTTAATCTGTTCACTTTCACAAGGGACCAAGAAGTACCCAGACAAGGGACATCCATGTTGGATCTAGACCCGGTGATCCAGCCGGACACCCTGTCATACATGTAAGTACCTTTGTATTGCAACACATTTTAATGTACATGCCAAAGTGGACTTAAATTTTAAAAATATAATTGTGAAATGTAGATAAAATGGCAGAATTAAGCACTTCATGTACTGATAATTTATCTAGCTCAACGGTTGAGGGCTATCCATTTACAAGTGTCGTTTTCACATTTTTGCTGTATACGGGTGTTATAGTGTGAAGATAAATGTCTTTGTCTTTACAAGTGTCGTTTTCACATTTTTGCTGTTTTTGGGTATAGTGTGAAGATGAATTTCTTTGTCTTTACAAGTGTCGTTTTCACATTTTTGCTGTATATGGGTGTTATAGTGTGAAGATTAATTTCTTTGTCTTTGTGATTTACCATTTGTTTTTTGTTCATGCAGGACACAGAAGAGGCTGTCTCCACACCTCCAACTGAACAAGACAGCATGGCGTTGATCCAAGATGAAGAAGTAGTCGAGCCACCATCCTCATCTGTGCGGAGCCGGCTTTCACTTTCAGGAAGGAAAAGGAAGGCTCCCACCTCGGCTACTCCTGAATTGGTTGAAATTGCGAAAAAAGTGCTTACGGCAGAAAAAGACCAAACTAAAATAACAGGGTTTGCATACTTCGCTAATGAGAAGCTACCTACACTGGATCCTGTACAGCGGATTCATGCAGAGAGACTCATGTTTGAGGTACTGACTCAAGCGTCTTTTGGAAACCTGGATAACAGATATGTCGTCATGCCAAGACCGCAGTACCCGGACTACTCATGGCTAGTGTTGAGTGATACTGCTCGATATCTAAAAATATCGGATCGGAATGGTATCGCCGATATCACTAAATATCGTCGATATCCGATTCCAATTCCGGAAGTCCAATGTAAGTCTATGGGAACAAAATATCGCAACTAAAAAAACACTTTCTTTCGTTGTAAACACAAAATACACACACATAGAATACATATATATATATACATGTCATTGTGACATATATATATACATATATTTATAGTTTATACACTTCTACATAGTAAAAAATACTCTGATTCAATTGCCGGGTAAAGCCGTGACATACCCCATAGAAGTCGACGGGCTCGGTGCCGAGTACCCCCAAAACCTCTGGCTCTGTGCGACTCAACTTGGGCGTCACGAACAGGATTCTGTAGCTCGCTATAAGCGAGTCCTGTGTGCCTGAATTGAACTGGTTTTGTGCTTGAGAATTGCTAAAATCATCAGAGAATGTATTTGCCATTTTTCCGCCATATCTGCGTCACGACGAGGCACTGGTGAAGAAGAAGGGCGTGCTCTTCGTGGGTGTACACTCACTCAGTGGCTCGAAAACGATGGCCGACCACTCTAAATGGTACTGCAATGTAAGATCGTGCCCCACAGCTCTTGTGTTCCGCCTCCTCATCCTCCTCAGTGTGCGGAAACTAACGCGAAGGTCCCGCCTCCCTACAAAAGAGGGGCCCTCTCCAGATGCTAATGACACATGTGACTTGGCAGAGATGGCTAATGGACACGAGCAGAAGTGTGAAGGGATGGAGCAGTCAGAGCTCTCCCCCCACGGAAGCGACCCGATCGCCACGGAACCACCGTTGGGCACCCGGCCTGGAAACCCTCCTACGCTGCAAGAAGCGGAGGATACCCTAAGAGGCCTGGCCCGGCACCGGGAGGAGGTCGCCAGGATAGAAGCCAGCTGGCGTGCCCTAAAACTAAACTTGGAGCGGCGCCAATCCCTCTTACCTGAAGTGTCTGTACCGGAAGGTGAGGCACCCGTTCTAGTAGAGGAGTCCGTGCGGGCATCCCAGCCCTTGCAATGTGATCCGGTTGACGTTGTCGCAGTGGAGGCACCCGTTCCTGCAAAAAACGCCGCACCAGCACCCCAGATCCCGCTGTCTGCCCCCGTCGCTGAGACAGAAGAAGCGACACCCGTCCTCATGGAGGAGGCCGCTCAGGCACCAGAGGTCAACCTGTCTGTACCGGAGCCCCGACTGTCATCTGTTCCAGAGCCGGCTGCTTCCTCCGCAGGTGAGCACCGCCAGGACTGTCGGGCGCCAGGAGAGCTGCCGCAAACCGGACATCGTAAGCTGCAGTTTGATGGTGGAGACATGGAGATGCTGGTGGAGGAGAATTACAACCGGCGTCAGGAGGAAGAGTGGAGACGTTGGGAGCGGGAAGCAGAGCGACAAAGGGAGCAGCGAGAATCCCAAAAGCTTTGGCAACGTAACCTGGAGAAGGACCGGGCAGATAAGGACCGGATGAGAAAAGATAAAGGAACCCTGTGGGAGCCGCGGCGTAAGGGTGCAGTACGGAACTTTAAGTTAAAAGGTGGTTGGGGCTTCATCCAGGAGCCTGGACTTTATTTAGAAGTGTTTGTGACCCGGCGGGACGTGGAGACTCACCTCCCAGAAGGACACCCGGGGAGGGACCTGTTGCCAGGAGACTTGGTAACTTACACCCGACACTGGGGTTACAATGGATGGTATGCCCTAAATGTCACCAGGTGCGACCCCTGGTCCCCAGAGTGTCAGGAACCTGTGAGACTCTCGGAGCCTTCAGCCTCCCACATCCAGGCCTCTGCACAAGTGCCCACCCCACGCCGTAAATCTCCCCAGCCTCCCTCAGTGGTCTCCTCAGCAGCCCCAGCTATGGACATGATAACGATAGCTGGCCCGTACCCGGCGCCTGTTAGGCCCCCTGGGGTTCGTTCAGTCCGGGACATAGGGCTCCAGACCTGGAGGGAGATGAAAGAGGTGGCCACACAGACACAGATAGCGGGTCACGACTTGACTGTACAGGCCACACGACGTCATCAGGTCCTGGTGGTCCTTGGTGTCTCGGATGTTTGGCAAGCATCAGAAGAGTACCAGGTGGTACCTGGAACACCCCTGCCAAAGAATTATAAATAACCCGGACAGGGTCCCTGTATGTAAATAGTTAAATTGTTGATGTACCTGGACTGGTGAATGTTCATAAAAAAGTTTTTTAATTTAATAAAAAACACAACACAGTTTTCATTACTTTTATTACAGTCTCATCCTGCGACGCCATCGATCTCCTGTAAAAAAATGAAAAAAAAACCAGCAGTATACCACCTGTCCGACGCAGTCCATAGTAACGAGTGTCCTACGACGATCCAGCTCTGCTACATCAGAATGACAGGCAGAGCCTGTCATCCCGGCGCAGCACAGCTGATTACCTGCTTCCCCGGCGGTGACGTCATCGGACTGGTTTACGGCCGGGATTACCCTGCAGTCGCTGCAGTTATCGCGAAAAACTGCATGTGACCGCCAGGGAGAAGATAATGGCGGCCATCAAGCAGTCCAGGACGTGACCGCCGGAGATCTTCTGCCAGGTAAGTGCCGCTGACTCCTGACAGACCCGACCGACGGACACTCACAGTGACAGTGACAAATCCGATTCCGGTATCCGATATGACGAAAATATCGGTACTCGGTATCGAAAGCCCGATACAGCTAATATCGGCCGATACCCGATATTTGCAGTATCGTATCGCTCAACACTACTCATGGCCCAACAATTCTGTGCCGAACCCAATTGGGCTAAATCCTGCAAACCCAAACGTTGTTGCTCCCCCTTATTTTTATACACCGCCGAGGCAACGTGGTAATGGCCGTGGTAATGGCAACGATCCATCTTACCAGCAGTTGTAGTTTTTAAAATGTTTTACAAAAGTTTTTTTTGTTGTTATATTTTTTTTACATTGATACCTTTTTAAATAAAAATCTTATTTATCTAATGAATTGTGGTCTTTTCTTTTGTGATGTCAACTATTAAAATGTTGTATTTTTATTACATCTACTTGTCACACATGGGGTCATGGGAGTACCAGCTATCATAGGTGTTCCATCATAGGGAAAAAATGAAATGTAAAAAATTTCAAAAATTAACATTTCTTTTAACCCCTTCACCCCCAAGGGTGGTTTGCACGTTAATGACCGGGCCAATTTTTACAATTCTGACCACTGTCTCTTTATGAGGTTATAACTCTGGAACGCTTCAACGGATCTTCGCGATTCTGAGATTGTTTTCTCATGACATATTGTACTTCACGTTAGAAGTAAAATTTCTTCGATATAACTTGCGTTTATTTTTGAAAAAAACGCAAATATGGCAAAAATTTTTAAAATTTTGCAATTTTCAAATTTTGAATTTTTATTCTCTTAAAACAGAGAAATATATCACACAAAATAGTTAAGAAATAACATTTCCCACATGTCTACTTTACATCAGCACAATTTTGGAACCAAAATTTTTTTTTGTTAGGAAGTTATAAGGGTTAAAAGTTGACCAGCGATTTCTCATTTTTACAACAAAATTTACAAAGCCATTTTTTTTAGGGACCACCTCTCATTTGAAGTCACTTTGAGGGGTCTATATGGCAGAAAATACCCAAAAGTGACACCATTCTAAAAACTGCACCCCTCAAGGTAATCAAAACCACATTCAAGAAGATTATTAACCCTTCAGGTGCTTCACAGGAACTAAAGCAACGTGGAAGGAAAAAATGAATATTTAACTTTTTAGCCACAAAAATGATCTTTTACAAACTTTTTTTTTATTTTCACAAGGGTAAAAGGAGAAAATGGACAGATAAGGTTGTTATGCAATTTCTCTTGAGTACGCCAATACCCAATATGTGGGGGAAAACCACTGTTTGGGCACACGGCAGAGCTCGTAAGGGAAGGAGCGCCGTTTGACTTTTTCAAACTAAAATTGGCAGGAATTGAGATTGGACACCATGTCGTGTTTGGAGAGCCCCTGATGCGCCTACACAGTGGAAACCCCCACAAGTGACACCATTTTGGAAACTATACCCCCTAAGGAACTTATATAGATCTTTGGTGAGCACTTTGAACCCCCAAGTGCTTCACACAAGTTTATAATGCCCGGGCATGAAAATAAAAAATCCTATTTTTTTCCCACAAAAATGATGTTTTAGTCACTAATTTTTTATTTTCTCAAGGGTAACAGGAGAAATTGGACCACATAAGTTGTTGTCCAATTTGTCCTGAGTACGCTGATACCCCATATGTGGGTGGGAACCACTGTTTGGGCGCACGGCACAGCTCGGAATGGAAGGAGCACCATTTGACTTTTTCCAACCAAAATTGACTGGAATTGAGATTGGATGCCATGTTGCATTTGGAGAGCCCCTGATGTGCCTAAACAGTGGAAACCCCCCACAAGTGACCCCATTTTGGAAACTAGACCCCCTAAGGAACTTTTCTAGATCTTTGGTGAGCAATTTGAACCCCCAAGTGCTTCACACAAGTTTATAACGTAGAGCCGTAAAATTTAAAAATCATATTTTTTCCACAAAAATGATCTTTTCACCCCAATTTTTATTTTTCCAAGGGTAACAAGACTCCAAAAGTTATTGTGCAATTTGTCCTGAGTGCGCTGATACCCCATATGTGGGGGTAAACCACTGTTTGGGTGCATGGCAGAGTTTGGAAGGGAAGGAGCGCCGTCTGACTTTTTCAACGCAGAATTGGCTGGACGCCATGTCGTGTTTGGAGAGCTCCTGATCTGCCTAAACAGTGGAAACCCCCATAAATGATGCCATTTTGGAAACTAGACCCCTCAAGGAACTTATCTAGATGTGTGGTGAGAACTTTTAACCCCCAGGTGTTTCACTAAAGTTTATAACGTACAGCCGTAAAATAAAAAAATCTTTTTTTTTTTTACAAAAGTGATTTTTTCGTCCCCAATATTTTATTTTCACAAGGGTAACAGAAGAAATTGGAACCCAAAAGTTGTTGTCCAATTTGTCCTGAGTACGCTGATACCCAATATGTGGGAGAAAACTACTGTATGGGCGCACGTCAGGGCTCGGAAGGGAAGTAGTGACGTTTTGGATTGCAGACTTTGATGGAATGGTCTGGGGGCGTCATGTCACATTTGGAGAGCCCCTGATGCACCTATACAGTGGAAACCCCCCACAAGTGACCCCATTTTGGCAAATAGACCCCACAAGGAACTTATCTAGATGTGTGGTGAGCACTTTGAACCCCGAAGTGCTTCACAGAAGTTTATAACGTACAGCCGTAAAAATAAAAAATCTTTTTTTTTTTTTTTACAAAAATGATTTTTTTTGCCCCCAATATTTTATTTTCACAAGGGTAACAGGAGAAATTGGACCCCAAAAGTTTTTGTCCAATTTGTCCTGAGTACGCTGATACCCAATATGTGGGAGAAAACTACTGTATGGGCGCACGTCAGGGCTCAGAAGGGAAGTAGTGACGTTTTGGATTGCAGACTTTGATGGAATGGTCTGGGGGCGTCATGTCACATTTGGAGAGCCCCTGATGCGCCTAAACAGTGGAAACCCCCCACAAGTGACCCCATTTTGGAAAATAGACCCCACAAGGAACTTGTCTAGATGTGTGGTGAGCACTTTGAACCCCGAAGTGCTTCACAGAAGTTTATAACGCACAGCCGTAAAAATAAAAAATCTTTTTTTTTTTTGCAAAAATGATTTTTTTGCCCCAATATTTTATTTTTACAAGGGTAACAGGAGAAATTGGACCCCAAAAGTTGTTGTCCAATTTGTCCTGAGTACGCTGATATCCAATATGTGGGAGAAAACTACTGTATGGGTACACGTTGGGGCTCGGAAGGGAAGTAGTGACGTTTTGGATTGCAGACTTTGATGGAATGGTCTGGGGGCGTCATGTCGCATTTGGAGAGCCCCTGATGCGCCTAAACAGTGGAAATCCCCAACAAGTGACCCCATTTTGGAAAATAGACCCCACAAGGAACTTATCTAGATGTGTGGTGAGCGCTATGAAGCCCCAAGTGCGTCACAGAAGTTTATAATGTACAGCCGTAAAAACAAAAAAATATTTTTTTTTGTACAAAAATGATATTTTCGCCCCCAGTTTTTTATTTTCCCAAGGGTAGCAGAAGAAATAGGACAAATTGCACAATAACTCTTGGGGTCCAGAGTACGCTGATACCCCATATGTGGGGATAAACTACTGTTTGGACGCATGGCAGAGCTGAGAAGTGAAGGAGCACCGTTTGACTTTTTCAACGCTGAATTGGCTGGAATTGAGATCAGACGCCATGTCACATTTGGAGAGCCCCTGATGTGCCTAAACAGCGGAAACCCCCCCAATTCTAACTCCAACCCTAACCCCAACACACCCCTAACCCTAGTCCCAACCCTAACCACAAACCTAACCCTAACACACCCCTAATCCCAACCCTAATCCTAATCCTAACTTTAGCGCCAACCCTAACCCTAAATTTAGCCGCAACCCTAACCCTAACCCTAATAGGAAAATGGAAATAAATACTTTTTTTTAATTTTATTATTTTTCCCTTACTAAGGGGGTGATAAAGGGGGGTTTGATTTACTATTTATAGCGGGTTTTTATGATTGGCAGCTGTCACACTAAAAGACGCTTTTTATTGCAAAAATATTTTTTGCATCATCACATTTTGAGAGCTATAATTTTTGCATATTTTGGCCCACAGAGTCATGTGAGGTCTTATTTTTGCGGGACGAGTTGATGTTTTTATTGGTACCATTTTTGAGCACGTGACGTTTTTTGATCGCTTTTTATTTCGATTTTTGGGAGGTTAGAATGAACAAAAATCAGCAATTCATGAATTTCTTTTGGGGGAGGCGTTTATACCGTTCCGCGTGTGGTAAAATTGATAAAGCAGTTTTATTCTTCGGGTTAGTACGATTATGGCGATACCTCATTTATATCATTTTTTCATGTTTTGGCGCTTTTATAGAAAAAAACAATTTTATATAAAAAATAATTATTTTTGCATCGCTTTATTCTGCGAGCTATAACTTTTTTATTTTTTTCGCTGATGATGCTGTATGATGGCTCGTTTTTTGCGGGACAAGATGACGTTTTCTGCAGTACCATGTTTTTTTATATCGGTCTTTTTGATCGCGTGTTATTCCACTTTTTGTTCGGCGGTATGATGATAAAGCATTGATTTTTTGCTTCGTTTTTTTTTTTTTTTAAGGGGTTCACTAAAGGGGTTAACTAGTGGGACAATTTTATAGGGGGGGTCGTTACGGACGCGGCGATACCAAATATGTGTACTTTTATTGCTTTGTTTTTTTTATTTACAGGAAGAAGTGAATTTATTGGGGAATATTTATTTTTTTTTTTATTTATTTTGGATTTTTTTTTAAAACATGTTTATTTTTATTTTTTTAACTTTTTTACTTTGTCCCAGGGTGGGACATCACAGTGTTTTATCAGATCGCTGGTGTGACAGTGTGCACAGCACTCTGTCACACCAGCGATCGCTCAGGCATAACTGCAGGCTTCTCAGTGCCTGCTCTCGGCAGGCACTGAGGTAGCCGCCTCCCTCCAGGACCCCGGCGCCATCTTGCATCCGGGTCCTGGGAGGGAGGAAGCCCTCAGAACAGCGCAATCACATCGCGCTGCTCTGAGGGTCTCAGGGGGGCGCGCAGGGAGCCCCCACCCTGCGCGATCCTCCCCTGTGCCCCCAGTACACCGCGATCATGTTTGATCGCGGTGTGCAAGGGGTTAATGTGCCGGGAGCGGTCCGTGACCGCTCCTGACACACAGTCATGGGTGTCAGCTGTGATAATCAGCTGACACCTGGGCGCGATCAGATGCGCTCCCCCGGGAGCGAGTCCGATCGCACGAGACGTACTATCCCGTCCATGGTCATACGGGCCCAGGTACCATGGACGGGATAGTACGTCCGATGGCAGTAAGGGGTTAAAGGCCCCTGGTCACACTAGCGCTAAAACCTTATACTAAAAAATAATACACCACACCTGCGTAGATAAACGTTAAATATATCATATATATTTGATTCATATATATATATATATTTTTTTTTTTTGTAAATTAAATGTTAATAAAAACAAAAAACAGTAAGATAATAATAAAATAAATAAATATAAACAAAATATTAACAAAATACTAAATAGTTATAAAAAAAAATAATAATTACTGAGGGCGGCCCCGTAGTCCTGCCACAACCCTCTCCAGCATCACCCGTGCTCCAGCAGTGCAGCCATGGCGCTGTTCATAGCTGCCACTGCGGTGTGCATTGTCGCCATCAGCCGGCGGTGTGACAGCAACAGGTCCTGGGCAGTTGGGATTTCTGTGGAGGTAAAGGTAACAGTTAACCAGGGAATTCTGTTGCAACATCAACATGTACATGTTATGTTTGTTAACACTTACGGTTTTCCTCAGAGGACCCGCTTACTGCCCACCCAGAACCTGTTGCTCCGCCGGCTAGGGAAAAAAAAAGAAAACTTGTCTGAAGCTTATATAATGTGCGTTAATTACCTGATGGGGAGCCTGCATCCGTGTCACAGGATGATGCTGGAGAGAATACATTTTCTGGGGAAGGGCTGGAACCCACCGAATCAGGAGGGGGGTTGCTGCCGGTGAAGGGTTGGAGAGGTGTGGTGATGATGGTGGTGGAAGGGTAGCCGGGGAAGGAGATGATGGAGGTGGAGGGGTAGCTGGGGACGGTGGAGCAGCTGGTGCTGGTGATGGTGAAGGTGGTGCTGTAAATGAAATATACAATTCAGAATCCCCATTATCACTGCCGGTACTCCCATCACTGAGTGTAAGGTTCTGTGTACATGTTCCTGAAACTCAGTTTGTTCGTCAGCCATTTTACTTTCTGTCTTGCTGCAGCTATCTTGCCCTCAGTCAAAATGGAGTTTCCAGCTTGCATGTTCCCGCCCTGATTCTCTCCTTTTGCTTCTTAAGCAGCCACAGCTGAGCAATCAGTGCTTCAGAATCTAGCCTGCAGTGAACCTGTGACCTGACTCCTAAAGCCTTGGACCTTGTACTCCAGCTATTCCTACTGAGGAACTCTGAAGCACTTGTGGACTCTGAACCCTGCTCTTTGAAAGACCCACGTTTGCATGGACTTACGGTAACAGAGAAGAAGATCCTGAACCTGTTGTGGAGAGTGATTGCTGAGCTTAGATTACTCTGGCCTGCTGTGTCTCCTGCTTCTGTGTCTGCAAACTGTGTGACTATTTTTGCCAACTTGTATGAAGTAATACAAGACTTTCTATATCAAACCTGTGTCTCATGTATTTTCATCGCACCCAAGCACAAGACGCTATATGAACTGTACTACATACATTACAAGATTCTGAAGCCAAAACGTTAGTGTCTGCTGGGTCTGGAAAGGCTGTGTCTGCTGTAACTGTGGATATCGGATGTCCGGTTGTACTTTCTGTGATGACAGTGGTTGTGACTTCTCACAACCATTCCAGGTGAGCAATTCCCTTAAGTGTTTTTTTTTCTGCAGTGTTACCACAGGTAAACACTATTGTTTTTTTTTTTCTCTTTTTTGTCTGCTGTAACTGTGGATATCAGATGTCCGGGTGAACTTTCTGTGATGATAGTGGTTGTGACTTCTCACAACCATTCCAGGTGAGCAGTTCCCTTAATTTTTTTTCTCTCTGCAGTGTTACCACAGGTAAACACTATTGTTTTTTTTTTCTCCTCTCCTCTTCTTCCAGTACTCCTGTCTTAAAAGATCTGGAAAATGGAGGCCCGCATAAAGGAACTTTGTGGAGTGACTGATAATATCCTTGCAGATTTGCAGAATATAAAGACCCGTTTTTCAAGCCTACAGGACCTCACTAATCACAATTTGCAAGTGTTTGGACAGACTGCCCAGGATTTGCGAGCCAGGATTGAGGTTCTAGAAGAGCGAGTCCAGGCTCCTGCCGTAGCCCCGAGTTCTGGGATTCCCAAGTTGCCCCCTTTTCGTTTTGGCGGTGAACGTGAGAAATTCAGGGGATTTATTAATCAATGCAATCTTTTTTTTCTGCACATGCTTCACAATTTCCCACTGAACGATCTAAGGTGCTTACTATAATTATGTTGCTTACCAACAAGGCTTTGATGTGGGCAAACCCTCTGATTGAGACTGAGGATGATTGTTTGAATCACCTTGATGCTTTTATTTCAGCCATGGGGCAGGTGTTTGATGACCCCAATCGAGGTGCAACAGCTGAAGCAGCCATGTTAGCTTTGCGCCAAGGTAAGCACTCGGTAGCTGAATATGCCTTGGATTTCAGAAGATGGGCCCTTGATACCACCTGGGACAGTTCCGCCAAAAAATCTATTTTTCGAAAGGGGTTATCTCCACTGATTAAGGATGAACTTGCTCGTGCCGACCCTCCCACTGCGTTAGGTGACTTTATTAACTACTGCATCCGTATTGATACTCGTCTGACTGAACGCAGGCAAGAGAGATGGTTCGAAAGCAATCGCACTAACCTTTCCTACCTTCCTCTCCAGCTAAGGAACCTTTGAGTAGGATTACACGGGAACCTGAACCTGAACCCATGCAGGTAGACTCTTTACAACGACGGGTTAGTGATGCACGCAAGGAACATCGTTTTAAGGAAAATCTATGTTTCTATTGTGGTAAGTCAGGGCACTTCATTATAAACTGCCCCAGCCGTTCTCGTAAGACTACTGCAGCACTCATTCATTGTGAGTGTTGCGAGAGGGGATCTGTCAGGTCCGAGCCTCAGGCTCCAGAGAGATCTGCAGCAACAGATCTTGATTTCTCGGACTTAAACTCCGTTACCTCTGAGGACGTTGACTGTGTAAACGCTGCCATTTTTCAAGTTTCCTCAGCGGTGTCCCAGCTGAGTTGTAAGAAAAACAATTCTCATTGCTTTCTTTCCATCAAACTCTGGGTTGACTCAGCTTGGGTGTCTAGCTCTGCTATGATCGACTCAGGGGCAAGTGGAAATTTTATGGATGTCTCCTTTGCTCTGAAACAGGGGATACGTTCAGTGAAGAAGGCTACTCCAGTACAGATGGAAACTGTGGATGGCTCCCTGCTGACCTCTGGACCAGTGGATCAGGAAACAGAGCCTTTGAGGGTTCTTATGGGTAAAGATCATCAAGAGAAACTGTCCTTTATGCTTATCTCTTCTCCCCACTTTCCCATTATTCTAGGGCTACCATGGCTGCAGGCTCAGAATCCTACCATTAACTGGGAGACCAAGGAATTACACTTTCCAGAGAAACAGATGAGTCCAAAAGTTTCAGCTTGATCTGTTCCTAAAGGAACCATGTCAGTCCCTGAACTACCAGCTGTATACCAGGACTATGTGGATTTATGTGACAAGAAGAACGCTGACCAGCTTCCTCCTCACCGTCCATATGATTGTCCAATTGAATTATTGCCTGGAGCAGAGATACCTTTTGGTAAGATCTACCCCCTGGCGGGGCCCGAGCTAAAGGCTTTAAAGGATTACATAGACGAAAATCTAGCCAAGGGCTTCATACGCCCCTCTTCATCTCCTGCAGGTGCACCCATCTTCTTTGTAAAGAAGAAAGATGGATCTCTGAGACCATGCGTAGACTATAGGGAACTCAATAAGGTTACTATTAGAAACCGTTATCCATTGCCTTTAATCCCTGAGTTATTGGAGAGAGTGCGACATACCAAAATTTTCTCTAAACTAGATCTTCGTGGGGCCTATAACTTAGTCCGTATTAGACCTGGGGATGAATGGAAGACTGCATTCAGGTCACGCTATGGACACTTTGAATATCTAGTTATGCCTTTTGGTCTGAGTACCGCCCCAGCCACTTTCCAACACTTGGTGAATGACATCTTCAGGGATCTCCTAGATACATTTGTGGTAATTTATTTGGATGATATTCTAATTTTTTCTAACTCCACAGAGGAACATCATGGACATGTGAGAATGGTCTTGGAACGTCTAAGACAAAATCATCTTTACATCAAACTTGAAAAGTGTGAATTCCATAGGACCGAAATTCAATTTCTGGGGTATGTACTGTCTACACAAGGAATTAGTATGGATGGAAGCAAAACCCAAGCCATCAAGGATTGGCCAAGTCCTAGAAATGTGAAGGAGGTACAGCGCTTCATCGGGTTTGCCAACTTCTATAGACGTTTCATTAGGAATTTCTCTGAGGTAGTGTCACCTATCACCCAACTTACCCGGAAAGAGTCTATGTTCTCCTGGACTCCCCAAGCCCAGGAAGCATTTTCCCATCTAAAAGATAAATTTACCACTGCACCTATCCTAGTACATCCCAACCCCGAGCTTGCCTTCATAATAGAGGTGGATGCTTCAGACTGTGCCGTTGGAGCTATACTCTCTCAGAGAACAGGTGAGAAGAATGTCTTGCATCCCTGTGCCTTCTTTTCCCAGCAGTTGTCTTCGGCTGAGAGGAACTACGATGTGGGCAATAGAGAGTTGTTGGCCATTATTGCCGCCTTCAAAGAATGGAGACACCTTCTTCAGGGAGCTGCACAGCAAATAGTCATCCTGACAGACCATCGTAACCTTGAATTTATCAGGTCGGCTAAGTGCCTGACTCCTCGCCAGGCTCGCTGGAATCTTTTCTTAAACCAATTTAATTTTATCATTTCTTATAGACCAGGATCGCGCAATGGAAAGGCTGATGCACTCTCTAGGATTTACTCAGCAGAGACACATCCAATTACTCCTCCTAAGACTATTCTTCCTGACTCTAGATTCCTAGGAGTAATTCATAATCAAGACCTACTTAAGGACATCAAGGAAGCATACCATGAGGATTCCTTTTTGGCACAACCCCCAAGGGACGTAAGTCTTGTCTTTAAGAATGGTGTGTGGATTCAGGGACAACGCCTGTATATTCCTGAAACAGTCAGATTGAGAGTATTGCAACTCATTCACGATTCCAAGATAGCTGGGCATAGAGGAATTCTAAAGACACAGGAATTTCTCTCTCGTTTCTTTTGGTGGCCCACTTGCAGGAAGGATGTTTTAAACTATGTCACTTCATGTGAAGTCTGTGCAAGATGCAAAACACCTCGCTCCTCACCAACTGGTCTGTTACAGCCTCTTCCCACCCCGTCCCGCCCGTGGGGATCCATTTCTATGGACTTCATTGTGGAGTTACCAACCTCTCAAGGGAAGAACACCATTCTAGTGGTGGTTGACCGTCTAACAAAGGCAGCTCATTTTATCCCTTGTGTCGGCTTACCCACTGCAAAACAGACATCAGATTTGATGATTAAAGATGTGTTTCGCTTACATGGAGTACCGGATGAGGTTATTTCGGATCGAGGGGTGCAATTCACTTCTAGGTTTTGGCAAAATTTCTGTGCAGCATTGGACATTAAAGTAAACCTTTCTTCTGCTTTTCATCCCCAGACTAATGGACAGACCGAACGAACCAATCAAACCCTGGAGCAGTATCTCCGCTGCTTTATCTGCCACCTACAGGATGATTGGGTGGATCTACTTCCATTAGCTGAGTTCTCGTATAACAACTCTCAGAGTGCCTCCACTAAGCAGTCTCCTTTTTACTCTAATCTAGGTTATCATCCTAACATTCTACCACGATTTCCCATAGAAACGCCTTTACCAGCAGTGGCTGAAAGAATCACGTCTTTACAGAAGAATATGGATCTTCTAAAGGAGAATCTGGAATCGGCTCAGGAAAGGTACAAGAAAGCAGCAGATAAATTTCGTAAACCTGCACCAGCTTTCAAGGTAGGAGACTTGGTCTGGCTGTCAACCAGAAATCTTAAGTTAAGGATTCCATCGTCTTAGTTGGGACATAAGTACATTGGACCCTATAAAATCAGTAAAATTATAAGTGCCGTTGCTTGTCGTCTTCAACTGCCCAGAACTATGAGAATTCACCCTGTCTTTCATGTATCCCTACTAAAGGCTGCGACACCCAATATGTTTCCTGGACGTTCTTCTCCTTGCCCTGACCCAGTGCTAGTCGATGGTCAGGAAGAATTTGTGGTGGAAAGGATTTTAGATTCCAGGTTGTATAGAAATCATTTACAATATCTGATTAAATGGCAGGGCTACCCAGTGGAGGACAACTCATGGGAACCAGTCAATAATGTTAATGCTCCTCGCTTGCTCCGTCAGTTTCATCAGAGGTACCCACACAAGCCTGGCCTGAGGTCATCCGGAGGTTGTCCCTAAGGGGGGAGTAATGTAAGGTTCTGTGTACATGTTCCTGAAACTCAGTTTGTTCGTCAGCCATTTTACTTTCTGTCTTGCTGCAGCTATCTTGCCCTCAGTCAAAATGGAGTTTCCAGCTTGCATGTTCCCGCCCTGATTCTCTCCTTTTGCTTCTTAAGCAGCCACAGCTGAGCAATCAGTGCTTCAGAATTTAGCCTGCAGTGAACCTGTGACCTGACTCCTAAAGCCTTGGACCTTGTACTCCAGCTATTCCTACTGAGGAACTCTGAAGCACTTGTGGACTCTGAACCCTGCTCTTTGAAAGACCCACGTTTGCATGGACTTACGGTAACAGAGAAGAAGATCCTGAACCTGTTGTGGAGAGTGATTGCTGAGCTTAGATTACTCTGGCCTGCTGTGTCTCCTGCTTCTGTGTCTGCAAACTGTGTGACTATTTTTGCCAACTTGTATGAAGTAATACAAGACTTTCTATATCAAACCTGTGTCTCATGTATTTTCATCGCACCCAAGCACAAGACGCTATATGAACTGTACTACATACATTACACTGAGAAAATGAAGGAAAAAGGGATCCAGCTTCAATAAAATCTTCATCTTTATTTATTCATAAAAACATGAATAATGGCATGCTCCTGGACAAGCTCAGGACAAGGCTACGCGTTTCGATCACAGGGATCTTTATCACAGCTGACTTATTCAGACAAAGGCACATATTTAAGACAAAGGAAGACCAATCACGATCAGAAAAAATGTCATGTGATTTTTGACAAGTCCTTTAACAATTTGCACATAACGAATAAAGAAACAAAAACAATATTTGCACAAATAAAATCAATGCAAAGAAATAAAATTAATAATGGAACATCAATTTGTTTCTTTTGTTGAGACCAAATGGATGTCTGGTATGTAGATTAAAGATCCAGAAAGCTTCACGTGTGAGGAGTCGCTGACGTGCATCTCCACCTCGGGCAGACAGGTTAACACTTTCAATACCTGTGACTTGGAAAGAAGAAACATTGCGAGCATGCTGAAAAATAAAATGTTTAGCAGCAGCAGAAATATTGCGATTCGAAGAAACATTCTTTATATCCTGCAAATGTTCAGCGATCCTGATTTTTAGTTTCCTAGTAGTGCAGCCTATATAAGATAAATTGCAAGTAGTGCACATAATTATATAAACCACATAGCATGAATTACAATTGATATATTTGTTAATGGTATAAATCGCAGTGCTGTCATTATTTTCAAAGGTTTTCGTTACACAAACATATTTGCAAAGTGCACATCTATTGTGGCCACATTTATAAAAACCTTTATGTTCTAACCACGATGTTTTATGAGAAGAGAAATTATTACTGAACATTGCTTGGAGAAACTTTGTTACCAATAGATGGCGCTTTCCTTGAAACAACATTAATACCTGATGAAAGAATGTCAGCAAGAGAGGGATCTTCATATAAAATAGGCAGCGATCTCAAAATGATTTTTTTGATGTCCCAAATTGAGGACTGTATTGAGCACAAAAATATGGTTTCACTGCAAGATCATTTTTTTGTTGTCGCCCTCCACTAATGAGATCCTCTCTGTTTTTATTACTTACAATTGTTCGTGCTCTTTTTAATGACCATTTAGGATAATTTCTGTTTTTTAATTTTGTATCCACACAATTAAATTCCGTTTCCAAAGCTGTAGGATCGCTGCAGTTTCTCAAAATTCTGGTATATTCACCCAAAGGAATCGATTTAATAGTATGTTTGGGGTGACTGCTTGCTGCATGCAAGACAGAATTACCAGCACAAGGTTTGCTGAACGTTTTAGTAATAATAACAGAGTCATGTACCCCATATAAATCAAGATCTAAAAAAGAAATTTTGTTATGATGAAATTTATGAGTAAAATGTATGTTGAATGGATTAGAATTGATATAATCAATAAATCCGGATATGGCAGGTACATCACCACTCCAAATGATGAGTAAATCATCAATATATCTACCATACCAAGCAATCGAGTCAATAAATGGATTAGTAGCTGAAAAATAAAAAAATATTCCCAATATGACATAACAAGATTAGCTAGGGATGGCGCAAATTTCGCACCCATCGCCACGCCAGATTTTTGTAAAAAAAAATTATTGTCAAATGAGAAAAAATTGTGGTTAATAAAAATTGAATAACTTGTAAAATATAATTAATGAGATCCTGGGAATAATTGCTGAATTTCGTTAAGACAAACTGCAGCGCTGTCATGGCAACATTGTAAGGTATACAGGTATATAAAGAAGTCACATCACAACATAACCAAGTATATTCTTTAAACCAGATTTTCTTGGAAAACATTCTCAACACTTCTTTAGAATCTTTAATATAACCAGGAGTGATTTGTACTAATGGTTGAAGTAGTGAGTCAACCCATTCACCCAGATGTTCATTTAAAGATCCAATCCCTGAGACAATAGGTCTCATGGGGGGATTTTCATATCCTTGTGAATTTTTGGGAGACCATGCATGATAGGGATAATAGGATGAGACACTGTGAGATAATCAGTTTGTTTTTTGGTTAAAATACCAAGGCTGAAACCCTCATTGATAATTTGGATAATCTCACTTTTAAATTTATCAGTGGGATTTGTATGGAGTTTTTCATATACATCACTGTCAGACAAGAGAGACATAATTTGAGAATGATAATCCTCTTTATTCAGGATAACTACCATGCCACCCTTGTCCGACATTTTAATTATTGTATCTGACATACTTTTGATCTCATCTAATGCAGTTTTCTGGGCTTTTGTTAAATTGGAATGATTTCTGCTGCTGCCCATTTTAACCGTATCATGAAGGATTTTTAAATCCCTCTCTATCACCTCCTGGTATTTAGTCATGCAATCAGGCCTGGATTGAATGGGATAAAAAGAGGGATTTTTTGTTTTAAACACAGGTGCATGAATAATATCAGATTCATTATCATAGGAATGAGTAGACAAACTAAACAAAGTGTTGAGAGATACCTGTTCTCTGAAAGACAAGTCAGTAAATTCATTATTATATGTCAGCGACTCCTGCAAAGGGGTCTCATCAGAATGATTTAAAAATGCTTTTTGATGGTAAGGTCTCGCATAAACTTATTGACGTCCAAAATAGTAGAAAAAAGATTGAAATTCTGATCGGGCACAAAATTCAGACCTAAAGACAAAACATCTAATTGCGTTTTGATAAAGTCTCGTGCAGATAAATTCAAGACATTATCATGGTTTATTATTTGCGATAATTCTTCCTGCGGCGTGTAATCATAACATGATCTTTGTCGGTGTTTTCTGCCACCCCGCTTTTACGTTTTTTGAATGACGAAAAAACTTTGTGGTGTGAACACTGTCATTAGAGGACACACTCAGATTATTGTCAGATGAATCCAACTCAGAGGATGTAAAACAGACATGTGGTTTAGATACCGGTTCGTTGAGAGCATGGTTGCGTTTTAAAATAGATTTAGGAGTTCTATGACCCCGCTCCCAATGGCCCCAGTCATAGACTTTCTTGGTTGAATAGTCTCTTAGATCACGAGAAAATTTTCGTTTTTTCCGGTCCATGATATCCTTTTCTAGGCTAGAGACATTATCTTGCATTTTAGCCACAAGTGAGTCATACTGAGTCAACGATTTAAATTCAGTGAGCGCAGTATCTGCATCATTCATTTGTTTCTGAATATCCTCCAATTTATTACTCTCATATTTGACTATGAGTTGCATTAGTTTGGTTGAACAATTACTGAGTATCTGATTCCACTCTTCAATGAAAATGTCAGAAAAAATTGTAGTGGGGATTTTTTTAATACGAAGCCCCCTTGGAATCATATCCTTAGCTAGATAATTTTGGAGGGTAGTATGATCCCACCACAACTTTGTTTCTTGAAGCAAAAGTTTTTCCATTTTGTTGATATTTTCATTCAGATCAGGCATGTCTGGAATTTCATTAATATCACCAGAAAACACTTGTGCCGCTTTGACAGATCTGTCTTGAACAAAAATAGATGCCATAATAAAGCTGGTGCCTGAGCTTAATGACTGAGTCCACTTTCAAAATACTTGAAAATATTGAGCATGAAACCGGGGCACGGTAATCAAAAGTACAAATATAAGAACGCTAACCAGCTCACCGGTTTGTAGAAGCACGGATCCTCCGCTTGATCAAACGTGAAGATACATGAGAAAATGAAGGAAAAATGAAGGAAAAAAGAATGTTTCTTCGAATCGCAATATTTCTGCTGCTGCTAAACATTTTATTTTTCAGCATGCTCGCAATGTTTCTTCCTTCCAAGTCACAGGTATTGAAAGTGTTAACCTGTCTGCCCGAGGTGGAGATGCACGTCAGCGACTCCTCACACGTGAAGCTTTCTGGATCTTTAATCTACATACCAGACATCCATTTGGTCTCAACAAAAGAAACGAATTGATGTTCCATTATTAATTTTATTTCTTTGCATTGATTTTATTTGTGCAAATATTGTTTTTGTTTCTTTATTCGTTATGTGCAAATTGTTAAAGGACTTGTCAAAAATCACATAACATTTTTTCTGATCGTGATTGGTCTTCCTTTGTCTTAAATATGTGCCTTTGTCTGAATATGTCAGCTGTGATAAAGATCCCTGTGATCGAAACGCGTAGCCTTGTCCTGAGCTTGTCCAGGAGCATGCCATTATTCATGTTTTTATGAATCAATAAAGATGAAGATTTTATTGAAGCTGGATCCCTTTTTCCTTCATTTTCTCATGTATCTTCACGTTTGATCAAGCGGAGGATCCGTGCTTCTACAAACCGTGAGCTGGTTAGCGTTCTTATATTTGTACTCCCATCACTGCCTGCCCCATCACTGCCTGCCCCATCACTGCCGGTACTCCCATCACTGCCTGCCTCATCACTGCCGGTACTCCCATCACTGCCTGCCCCATCACTGCCGGTACTCCCATCACTGCCTGCCCCATCACTGCCTGCCCCATCACTGCTGCCTCACGCCATCCCAACTGCCTGCCCCATCACTGCCAGTACTCCCATCACTGCCTGCCCCATCACTGCCTGCCCCATCACTGCCGGTACTCCCATCACTGCCTGCCCCATCACTGCCTGCCCATCACTGCCGGTACTCCCATCACTGCCTGCCCCATCACTGCCGGTACTCCCATCACTGCCTGCCCCATCACTGCCTGCCCATCACTCCGGTACTCCCATCACTGCCTGCCCCATCACTGCCGTACTCCCATCACTGCCTGCCCCATCACTGCCTGCCCCATCACTGCCGTACTCCCATCACTGCCTGCCCCATCACTGCCAGTACTCCCATCACTGCCTGCCCCATCACTGCCTGCCCCATCACTACCTGCCCCATCACTGCCGGTACTCCCATCACTGCCTGCCCCATCACTGCCGGTACTCCCATCACTGCCTGCCCCATCACTGCCGGTACTCCCATCACTGCCTGCCCCATCACTGCCTGCCCCATCACTGCCGTACTCCCATCACTGCCTGCCCCATCACTGCCTGCCCCATCACTGCCGGTACTCCATCACTGCCTGCCCCATCACTGCCTGCCCATCACTGCCGGTACTCCCATCACTGCCTGCCCCATCACTGCCTGCCCCATCACTGCCGGTACTCCCATCACTGCCTGCCCCATCACTGCCGGTACTCCCATCACTGCCTGCCCCATCACTGCCTGCCCCATCACTCGGTACTCCCATCACTGCCTGCCCCATCACTGCCGGTACTCCCATCACTGCCTGCCCCATCACTGCCTGCCCCATCACTGCCGGTACTCCCATCACTGCCTGCCCCATCACTGCCGTACTCCCATCACTGCCTGCCCATCACTGCCTGCCCATCACTACCTGCCCCATCACTGCCGGTACTCCCATCACTGCCTGCCCCATCACTGCCGGTACTCCCATCACTGCCTGCCCCATCACTGCCGGTACTCCCATCACTGCCTGCCCCATCACTGCCTGCCCACATCACTGCCTCCCCATCACTGCCTGCCCCATCACTGCCTGCCCATCACTGCCGGTACTCCCATCACTGCCTGCCCCATCACTGCCTGCCCCATCACTGCCGGTACTCCCATCACTGCCTGCCCCATCACTGCCTGCCCCATCACTGCCGGTACTCCCATCACTGCCTGCCCCATCACTGCCGGTACTCCCATCAATGCCTGCCCCATCACTGCCGGTACTCCCATCACTGCCTGCCCCATCACTGCCTGCCCCATCACTACCTGCCCCATCACTGCCGGTACTCTCATCACTGCCTGCCCTCCCATCACTGCCTGCCCATCACTGCCGGTACTCCCATCACTGCCTGCCCCATCACTGCCGGTACTCCCATCACTGCCTGCCCCATCACTGCCGGTACTCCATCACTGCCTGCCCATCACTGCCGGTACTCCCATCACTGCCTGCCCCATCACTGCCTGCCCCATCACTTCCGGTACTCCCATCACTGCCTGCCCCATCACTGCCTGCCCCATCACTGCCGGTAACTCCCATCACTGCCTACCCCATCACTGCCTGCCCCATCACTGCCGGTACTCCCATCACTGCCTGCCCCATCACTGCCTGCCCCATCACTGCCGGTACTCCCATCACTGCCTGCCCCATCACTGCCGGTACTCCCATCACTGCCTGCCCCATCACTGCCTGCCCCATCACTGCCGGTACTCCCATCACTGCCTGCCCCATCACTGCCGGTACTCCCATCACTGCCTGCCCATCACTGCCTGCCCCATCACTACCTGCCCCATCACTGCCGGTACTCCCATCACTGCCTGCCCTCCCATCACTGCCTGCCCCATCACTGCCGGTACTCCCATCACTGCGGGTGCATTGATATAGGTAGATAACCCACAAAACATAACCTCTCCAGATACCCTCATCAATACTCACTGTGAGGCCTGCGTAGCTGGGCCCGGATGCTGGCGACCCTCTCGCTGGACCGGTATCGGAGGTCCGCCAGCTTCTTGCGGATCTGCTGTGTGGTCCGCTGCACATTAAAGCGCCGCGCCAGCCCCCGCCGGATCCTCTGCAGGACTACCTTTTTGTGGCGCATAGGATGCGCCACAGGTAGCCTGCAGTCATAGCCCCACTTGTCCACCCTGTTGTTTAAATAGTGGACCTCTGCCTCCGTCCACTTTGCCCCACGCTGTCTCGCCGCCATTTTCAACAACAGCGCATTGGGCAACGCCAGCGCCATTAGGTCACAGCGTGCGCACGTTACGTGCGTCCGCACTCGCGACGCAAAACGATTTTGCGATCGCAAAGTGACCGCAGCAGCCATGCGCCCAGTCGTACACAGATGATGGTTCCAAGCTAGGCGATCGTAATGGCATCTCATATCTGTGTATGGCTTGAGCTCGTGATTATCGTCACCTTGCGATCACAGTGGCGATGCATATCTGTGAATAGCTGTATATCTGAATAGCTGGAGCTCCTTATCGTCACCTTGCGATCACAGTGGACGCATATCTGTGAATAGCTGTATATCTGAATAGCTGGAGCTCCTTATCGTCACCTTGTGATCACAGTAGCCTCGCATATCTGTGAATAGCTGCATATCAATAGCTGGGGCTCCATGTGTGAATCGTCACCTTGCGATCACAGTGGCCTCGCATATCTGTGTATAGCTGGGATTCCCTGGTGAATGTTGACCTTTACCTCCCAAAATTTATTTTTTTATATTTATATCAATTTTTTAATCTTTAATCTATATGACTAAAAATATATGTTATATATTTAAACTTTATATATGCTGCTGTGGTGTATTATGTGTTATTTTTAATTACAAGGTTTGAACGCTAGTGAGACCATGGGCCTTTGAAATAATTGTTAATTTTTGAAATTTTTTCTTTTCATTTCTTTAACAATGAACTCCTATGACTGATGGTACTCCCATGACCCCGTGTGTGACAAGTAGATACAATGTAAAAAAAAAAATACACAACAAAAAACATTAGAAAAGATTTTAAAAACTACAGCAGCTAGTAACATGTCTCGTTGCCATCCCCATTACTCCCTCCCCACATCTCACCCATCATTATCCCTTCTCCCATATTGATAAAATAATTGAAAAAAAAAAACACGAATGCATTTTTAAAATACAAAATTTTTATTATAAAAAGATTGTTTAAAAAAGACAAAAATCTCAAAATCAAACTAGACCTGATGCTGCCAACTCACTGCACCAGGCCCATTAAAGTAATGGCAGTACTTGTCTCGGCCGGCCTTCGCATCGTCCTTGCTCCAGCCTTGATTGACAGGTTGAAGGCCTGCAATAGCAGGATCATTGTTACGCCATTCTCCGAGCACCACGTCACCATTGCTGTCCGAGTCCATGAAGCCTGGCGGACTGTAAGTTCCAGCATCGCGTTTTCGTAGAAAATTGTGCAGCACACAACAGGCCAACACCACAGAGTCTATCGATTCCAGCTTCATATTGATTGGAGTGTGGAAAACCCTGAAGCGGTTGGCCATTATGCCGAAGGCATTCTCCACAACGCGCCGTGCCCTAGACAGTCTGTAATTAAAAATCCGCCTTTCCCCTGTCAAAGTCTTTTGTGGGTACGGTTTCACAAGATGCTCATGAAGGCGGAAGGCTTCATCGCCCACAACCACAAAGTTTAGGTTGGCGGGTGGTGTCCATGTTGGTTGGCAAGTTAAGTTTATTATTAAACAACCGTTCACCAAAACTTGTGTGCTCCAAAACGCCACCGTCAGAAACCCTTCCATTAATGCCGACATTAACGTCAATAAATTCATAATTGGCATTAACAAGGGCCATGAGGATCGTGCTGAAGTAGCCCTTGTTAATTATGAAAAAAGGATCCGCTTTTGGCTGGTTGCGTGATCCGCACATGTTTGCCATCCAAGGCACCACCACAGTTTGGGAACTGCCAAATCCTTTCAAAATCAGAGGCAATTATTTGCCATTCCGCCACTGATTTGGGAAAAGGCATGTAGCTCCGTAAACTGCGGACGATGGCGTTGCATGTCTCCGGAATTAGTTCTCCAAGCAGCGACCGAGAAATTACAGCAGAAAATTGCAAATCCTTCATTGAACGTCCGGTTGCCAGAAATCGCAGCGTTACTGCCAAACGTTCCTCTGCTGAAACAGCTGCACGCATCCGGGTATCCTGCCGTTCAATGAGTGGCCTCACAGCTATCAGTAGGAGCTTGAATGAATCCTCCGACATCCATAGATAATTCCGGAAATCCTGCGGATTCTTCTCCTGCAACTCCCTCACTAGATGCATGTGGGTGAATCTGGACCTCTGCTCCAGCCATTCTCTGGTCCACATGCGACGCTTTCGCTTGGAGCGCCTCTCTTCCACCCGCGCCTCTTCCTGTCGATCTGCCTCCATTGATAGTGCAACTGCCACAATCACACGCTCCGCGTGGACAGGTTCATTATGTGCAACCTGTACGGTAAAGAAGAGAAAAGTTAATTAGTAATTAATTACTATTACTAAACTGTTTAAACAAAATAAAATAAAGAACAAAAAAAAAAAAAAAAAACAAAAAAAAATTTTGTTAACTTTTCAGTTACATTTAAAATACAGTTACAAATGTCTAAAATGGTGGGGGGTGTAAAATAAATAAAGCAGACGAATAAAAAAAAATGTCAAAAAGCGTATCAAACAACATCACAAACAATATGTACCTTGAATGCAAATATCCAAATCCAAATGGGGAAGATAAGTGCTCTAGCGACTCAGACAGGATCGCAAAACCCACCACTGCATCACAAACAGGATCGCAAAAATCCGACACACGATACTATCCTCGCAACAACGCACAAAGAACCGTTGGAGTCACCCACAAAGCGCTCTGGAAACAATAGATGGGGGCGCGGTTATTATAGCTGAGGTGATGTTGTGGTCACCAATCTGAGCTGAAGGGCGTTAACGAAAGAAATCAAAGTCCCGCCTGCGCCGCTGACTAATGCGTCGTCAACGAGGTCGCACATCGTTCACAAAAGGTGCCAAACACAGCGATTCAGGCTCACCAGCGGGACGCCAACGATCAAAATATGGTCCAGAACTCTAGTGAACGATCAACGAGATCACAGCAGGGGCCACATCGTTGCTACATGCCACACACAACGACGTCACTAACAAGATCGCTAAATAGTGACGTTTTTTAACGATCTCGTTAGCGTTCTCGTTTAGTGTGGCATACCCTTTAAGGCAGCCTAGTAATCAGATGTGATGCTCCACTCAAGCAATTTGTACACTGTCAGTGCCAGGCAGCTGTGCTATTCCACCAAATTAATTGGCCCCTTATCACAGTCAGGCAGCCTACTAATCAGATGTGATGCTCCACTCAAGCAATTTGTACACTGTCACTGGCAGGCAGCTCAGCTACTCCACCAAATTAATTGCCCCTTTATCAAAGGCAGGCAGCCTGTAATCAGATCTGATGGTCCACACAAGCAATTTCTACAGCATCACTGGCAGGCATGCAACCTAAGAAAAAGCGTTGCTGCACATACTAAAATCCTCCCCTCTCGCTGCACAGTCACTGTACAGATAATCACAATCAGCACAAAGGTTTTTTTTTTGCTTAGGCCCTGCCTAACGCTCTCCTTGCTCAGACGCACCGCCAGCAACCTTCTCCTACACTGAGTTCGGCAGTTGTAAAATGGCAGTCGGCGCTGAGGGATTTTATATGCACTGTGACGCCACTGAAAGCCAGCCAATCGCTGCAATGCCCTTCTCTAAGATGGTGCTGGCCGCTTACTGTGTCATCACGTTGCCCACAGCCTGCGTCCTTGCTCATTGGCCGAGAAAAGGCCCTTAAAGTGTAGAGGAAAACTGACTCCGGCAAAATGGTCCCCGAACACGTGAACGAACTCACTCCACGGTCGGGTTATGTTTCTTGAAACCCGACTTAGGCGAAAATCGGCGATTTTTGAAAAAGGAACGACTTGTTTCGCTCAACTCTACTGGCTAGGCTTAAGGCAGGGGCACAAGTGCTTGGCTAGGCTTAAGTAAGGGGCACAAGTGCTGGCTAGGCTTCAGGTAGGGGCACAAGTGCTGGCTAGGCTTAAGGCAGGGGCACAAGTGCTGGCTAGGCTTAAGGCAGGGGCACAAGTGCTGGCTAGGCATAAGGCAGGGACACAAGTGCTGGCTAGGCATAAGGCAGGGGCACAAGTGCTGGCTAGGCTTAAGGCAGGGGCACAAGTGCAGGCTAGGCTTAAGGCAGGGGCACAAGTGCTGGCTAGGCTTAAGGCAGGGGCACAAGTGCTGGCTAGGCTTAAGGCAGGGGCAAAAGAGCTGGATAGGCTTAAGGCAGGGGCACAAGTGCAGGCTATGCTTAAGGCACGGGCACAAGTGTAGGCTAGGCTTAAGGCAGGGGCACAAGTTTTTACTAGGCTTAAGGCAGGGGCATAAGTGCAGGCTATGCTTTAGGCAGGGGCACAAGTGCAGGTTATGCTTAAGACAGGGGAACAAGTGCAGGCTATGCTTAAGGCAGGGGCACAAGTGCTGGCTAGGCTTAAGGCAGGTGCACAAGTGCTGGCTAGGCTTAACGTAGGGGCACAAGTGTTGGCTAGGCATAAATCAGTGGCACAAGTGCAGGCTAGGCATAAGGCAGGGGCACAAGTGCTGGTAAGGCCTAAGGCAGGGGCACAAGTGCTGGCAAGGCTTAAGGCAGGGGCACAGGTGCTGGCTATGCTTAAGGTAGGGGCAGAAGTGCTGGCTATGCTAAAGGCAGGGGCCCAAGTGCTGGCTAGGCTTAAAGCAGGGGCACAAGTGCTGGCTAGGCATAAACCAGTGGCACAAGTGCAGGCTAGCCATAAGGCAGGGGCACAAATGTAGGCTAGGCATAAGGCAGGGGTACAAATGTAGGCTAGGCATAATGCAGGGCACAAATGAAGGCTAGGCATAATGCAGGGGCACAAATTTAGGCTAGGCTTAAGGCAGGGGTACAAGTGTAGGCTAGGCTTAAGGCAGGGGCACAAGTGCTGACAAGGCGTAAGGCAGGGGCACATATGCTGGCAAGACGTAAGGCAGGGGCACAAGTGCTGACTAGGCTTAAGGCAGGGGCACAAGTGCTGACTAGGCTTAAGGCAGGGGCACAAGTGCTGACTATGCTTAAGGCAGGGGCACAAGTGCAGGCTATGCTTAAGGCAGGGGCACAAGTGCAGGCTATGCTTAAGGCAGGGGTACAAGTGCAGGCTAGGCTTAAGGCAGGGGCACAAGTTCTGGCTAGGCTTAAGGCAGGGGCACAAGTGCTGGCTAGGCTTAACATAGGGCACAAGTGTTGGCTAGGCATAAATCAGTGGCTCAAGTGCAGGCTAGGCATAAGGCAGGGCACAAGTGCTGGCAAGGCTTAAGGCAGGGGCACAAGTGCAGGCAAGGCTTAAGGCAGGGGCACAAGTGCTGGCTATGCTTAAGGTAGGGGCACAAGTGCTGGCTATGGTAAAGGCAGGGGCACAAGTGCTGGCTATGCTTAAGGCAGGGACCCAAGTGCTGGCTAGGCTTAAGGCAGGGGCACAAGTGCTGGTTAGGCTTTAGGCAGGGGCACAAGTGCTGGCTAGGGTTAAGGCAGGGGCACAAGTGCTGGCTAGGCATAAGGCAGGGGTACAAATGTACAGTAGGCTAGGCATAATGCATGGGCACAAATGAAGGCTAGGCATAATGCAGGGGCACAAATGTAGGCTAGGCATAATGCAGGGGTACAAATGTAGGCAAGGCATAATGCAGGGGCACAAGTGCTGACAAGGCATAAGGCAGGGGCACAAGTGCTGACAAGGCTTAAGGCAGGGGCACAAGTGCTGACTAGGCTTAAGGCAGGGGCACAAGTGCTGACAAGGCGTAAGGCAGGGGCACAAGTGCTGACTAGGCTTAAGGCAGGGGCACAAGTGCTGACTAGGCTTAATGCAGGGGCACAAGTGCTGACAAGGCTTAAGGCAGGGGCACAAGTGCTGACAAGGCTTAAGGCAGGGGCACAAGTGCTTACTAGGCTTAAGGCAGGGGCACAAGTGCAGGCAAGGCTTAAGGCAGGGGCACAAGTGCTGGCTATGCTTAAGGTAGGGGCACAAGTGCTGGCTATGGTAAAGGCAGGGGCACAAATGCTGGCTATGCTTAAGGCAGGGACCCAAGTGCTGGCTAGGCTTAAGGCAGGGGCACAAGTGCTGGTTAGGCTTTAGGCAGGGGCACAAGTGCTGGCTAGGCTTAAGGCAGGGGCACAAGTGCTGGCTAGGCATAAGGCAGGGGTACAAATGTACAGTCATGGCCAAAAGTTTTGAGAATGACACAAATATTATATTTTCACATGATCTGCTGCCCTCTGGTTTTTATGTGTGTTTTGACAGATGTTTTTATCACAGACAGAAATATAATTGCAAACATATGAGTAACAAAAGCTTATAATGACAGTTAGAATGAGTTAATGCAGCAAGTCAATATTTGCAGTGTTGACCCTTCTTCTTCAGGACCTCTGCAATTCTCCCTGGCATGCTCTCAATCAACTTCTGGACCAAATCCTGACTGATAGCAGTCCATTCTTGCACAATCAATGCTTTCATTTTGTCAGAATTTTTAGGTTTTTGTTTGTCCACCCGTCTCTTGATGATTGACCACAAGTTCTCAATGGGATTAAGATCTGGGGAGTTTCCAGGCTATGGACCCAAAATCTCTATGTTTTGTTCCCTGAGCCATTTAGTTATCACCTTTGCTTTATGGCAAGGTGCTCCATCATGCTGGAAAAGGCATTGTTGATCGCCTAACTGCTCTTGGAGGGTTGGGAGAAGATGCTCTTGGAGGACATTCTGGTACCATTCTTTATTCATAGCTGTGTTTTTAGGCAAGACTGTGAGAGAGCCGATTCCCTTGGCTGAGAAGCAACCCCACACATGAATGGTTTCAGGATGCTTAACAGTTGGCATGAGACAAGACTGGTGGTAGCGCTCACCTTGTCTTCTCCGAATGAGGCGTTTTCCTGATGTCCCAAACAATCGAAAAGGGGATTCATCAGAGAAAATAACTTTACCCCAGTCCTCAGCAGTCCACTGTCTGTACCTTTTGCAGAATATCAGTCTGTCCATGATGTTTTTTCTGGAGATAAGTGGCTTTTTTGCTGCCCTCCTTGAGACCAGGCCTTGCTCCAAGAGTCTCCGCCTCACAGTGCGTGCAGATGCACTCACACCTGCCTGCTGCCATTCCTGAGCAAGCTCTGCACTGCTGGTAGCCCGATCCCGCAGCTGAAACACTTTTAAGAGACGGTCCTGGCGCTTGCTGGTCTTTCTTGGGCGCCCTGGAGCCTTTTTGGCAACAATGGAACCTCTCTCCTTGAAGTTCTTGATGATGCGATAGATTGTTGACTGAGGTGCAATCTTTCTAGCTGCGATACTCTTCCCTGTTAGGCCATTTTTGTGCATTGCAATGATGACTGCACGTGTTTCTTTAGAGATAACCATGGTTAACAGAAGATAAACAATGATGCCAAGCACCAGCCTCCTTTTAAAGTGTCCAGTGGTGTCATTCTTACTTAATCATGACAGATTGATCTCCAGCCATGTCCTCATCAACACCCACACCTGTGTTAATGGAGCAATCACTGAAAGAGGTTAGCTGGTCCTTTTAAGGCAGGGCTGCAATGATGTTGAAATGTGTTTTGGGGGATAAAGTTCATTTTCTAGCCAAATATTGACTTTGCAAGTAATTGCTGTTAAGCTGATCACTCTTTATAACATTCTGGAGTATATGCAAATTGCCATTAGAAAAAGTGAAGCAGTAGACTTTGTAAAAATTAATATTTGTGTCATTCTCAAAACTTTTGGCCATGACTGTAGGCTAGGCATAATGCATGGGCACAAATGAAGGCTAGGCATAATGCAGGGGCACAAATGTAGGCTAGGCATAATGCAGGGGCACAATGTGACAAGGCATAAGGCAGGGGCACAAGTGCTGACAAGGCATAAGGCAGGGCACAAGTGCTGTCAAGCTTAAGCAGGCACAAGTGCTGACAGCTTAAGCAGGGCACAAGTGCTGACTAGGCTAAGCAGGGGACAAGTGCTGCTGGCTAAGGCAGGGCACAGTGGATAGGCTTAAGGCAGGGCACAAGTGCTGACAAGGCGAAGGAGGGTAAAGCTGCAAGGCATGAGCAGGCACATGGCGACAATGCAAGCTGGCACAAGTGTGCAAGGCATAAAGCAGGCACATGCTGCTAGGCTAAGGCAGGGCACATGTGCTGCTGGCTTAAGGCAGGGCACAATGCTGCTAGCTAAGCAGGACATGCGCTAGGCTAGGCAGGGCACAAGTGCGGCAGCTTAAGCAGGCACAAGTGCTGCAGCTTAAGCAGGGGCACAAGTGCGCTAGGCTTAAGGCAGGGGCACAAGTGCGCTAGGCTTAAGAGGGCACAAGTGCGGCTAGGCTTAAGCAGGGCACAAGTGTGGCTAGGCTAAGCAGGGCACAAGGCGGCTAGGCTTAAGGCTGGCACAAGGAAGGCATGCTTAAGGCAGGGGCACAAGTGCAGCTAGCTTAAGGCAGGGGCACAAGTGCACAATGGCTTAAGGCACGGGCACAAGGAGCTAGGCTTAAGGCAGGGCACAAGTGCTACTAGGCTTAAGGCAGGGCACAAGTGCTTAGCTTAAGGCAGGGACAAGTGCAGGCTATGCTTAAGGCAGGGCACAGTGCTGGCTAGGCTTAAGGCAGGGCACAATGTGGCTAGCTAAGCAGGGCACAAGTGCAGCAGGCTAAGGCAGGGCACAAGTGTGCAAGGCTTAAGCAGGGCAAAGTGCGGCAAGGCTTAAGCAGGGCACAATGCTGGCTAGGCTTAAGGCAGGGCACAAGTGCTGCAGGCTTAAGGCAGGGGCACAAGTGCTGCAAGGCTTAAGGCAGGGGCACAAGTGCTGCTAGGCTTAAGGCAGGGCACAAGTGCTGGCTAGCTTAAGGCAGGGGCACAAGTGCTGCTAGCTTAAGGCAGGGGCACAAGTGCTGCTAGCTTAAGGCAGGGGCACAAGTGCGGCTATGCTTAAGGCAGGGCACAAGTGCGCTAGCTTAAGGCAGGGACAAGTGCAGGCTATGCTTAAGGCAGGGGCACAAGTGCAGGCTATGCTTAATGCAGGGCACAATGCGACTAGCTTAAGGCAGGGGCACAAGTGTGCTAGGCTTAAGGCAGGGCAAATGCTGGACTAGTGTAAGGCAGGGGCACAAGTGTAGCTAGGCTTAAGCGGGCACAAGTGCTGGCTAGCTTAAGGCAGGGCACAGGCTGGCTAGCTTAAGGCAGGGGCACATGTGCTGCTAGCTTAAAGCAGGGCACAAGTGCAGGCTAGGCTTAGGCAGGGGCACAAGTGCTGGCTAAGGCAGGGGCACAAGTGTGAAGGTTAAGGCAGGGGCAAATGTGGTAGGCTTAAGGCAGGGCACAAGTGCTGGCTAGGCTTAAGCAGGCAAAGTGCAGGCTAGCTTAAGGCAGGGGCAAGTGCGGCTAGCTTAAGGCAGGGGCAAAGGCAGGCAGCTTAAGCGGGCACAAGTGCAGGCTAGCTTAAGGCAGGGGCACAAGGCGGCTAGCTTAAGGCAGGGGCAAAGTGTAGGCATGCTTAAGCAGGGCACAATGCTGCTAGGCTAAGGCAGGGGCACAAGTGCGGCTAGCTTAAGGCAGGGCACAAGTGCGGCTAGCTTAAGGCAGGCACAAGTGCGGCTAGTTAAGGCAGGGGCACAAGTGCGGCTAGCTTAAGGGAGGGGCACAGTGTTGGCTAGGCTTAAGGCAGGGCACAAGTGCTGCTAGGCTTAAGCAGGGGCACAAGTGGCTAGGCTTAAGGCAGGGGCACAAGTGCTGGCAGCTTAAGGCAGGGGCAAGCGCAGCTAAGCAGGGGCAAAGGCGGCATGCTTAGCAGGGCACAGGCGCTATGCTTAAGCAGGGGCACAAGCGTGGCTAGCTTAAGCAGGGGCACAAGTGCTGGCTAGGCTAAGGCAGGGGCACAAGTGCTGCAGGCTTAAGCAGGGGCACAAGTGCTGCTAGTTAAGGCAGGGCACAAGTGCTGGCTAGGCTTAAGGAGGGCAAAAGTGCTGGCTAGGCTTAAGGCAGGGCACAAGTGCTGGCTAGGCTTAAGGCAGGGGCACAAGTGCGGCTATGCTTAAGGCAGGGGCACAAGTGCGGCTAGCTTAAGGCCAGGGGCAGCAAGGCGGCTAGGCTTAAGGCAGGGGCACAAGTGCGGCTATGCTTAAGGCAGGGCACAAGTTGGCTAGCTTAAGGCAGGGCACAAGTGCTGCAAGGCTTAGCAGGGCACAAGTGCAGGCTAGCTTAAGGCAGGGCACAAGTGCAGGTTAGCTTAGGCAGGGCAAAACTGCGGCTAGCTTAAGGCAGGGCACAAGTGCTGGCTAGGCTTAAGGCAGGGCACAAGTGCTGCTAGGCTAAGCAGGGCACAAGTGCTGGCTAGGCTTAAGGCAGGGGCACAAGTGCGCTATCTTAAGGCAGGGCACAAGTGAGGCTAGGCTTAAGGCAGGCACAAGTGTAGGCTAGGCTTAAGGCAGGGGCACAATTTTTACTAGGCTTAAGGCAGGGCACAAGCAGGCAAGCTTAAGGCAGGGCAAATGCAGCTATGCTTAAGGCAGGGGCACAAGTGCTGGCTAGCTTAAGGCAGGGACAAGTGCTGGCTAGGCTTAACAGGGCACAAGTGTTGGCTAGGCTAACAGGGCACAAGTGCGGCTAGGCTTAAGGCAGGGGCACAAGTGCTGCAGGCTTAAGGCAGGGGCACAAGTGCTGCTAGCTAAGGCAGGCACAAGTGCGGCAGGCTTAGGCAGGGCCAGTGCTGGCTAGCTTAGGCAGGGGCACAAGTGCTGGCTAGCAAGGCAGGGCACAAGTGCTGCTAGCTTAAGCAGGGCACAAGTAGCTAGGCTTAAGGCAGGGCACAAGTGCTGCTAGCTAAGCAGGGGCACAAGTGGGCTAGCATAAGCAGGGCAAAGTGCAGGCTAGGCATAAGGCAGGGCACAAAATGCTAGGCTAGGCTTAAGGCAGGGGCACAAGTGCTGACTAGGCTAAGGCAGGGGACACAAGTTGCTAGGAGCTTTAAAGAAGTGCTAACAAGGCGTAAGACAGGGGCACAAGTGCTAACAAGGCGTAAGGCAGGGGTATAAAGGCTGGCAAGGCATGAGGCAGGGGCACATGGGCTGGCAATGCATAAGGCTTGGGCACAAGTGTAGACAAGGCATAAAGCAGGGAGACATGTGCTAGTTAGGCTTAAGGCAGGGGCACATGTGCTGGCTAGGCTTAAGGCAGGGGCACAAGTGCTGGCTAGGCTTAAGGCAGGGGCACAAGTGCTGGCTAGGTTTAAGGCAGGGGCACAAGTGCTGACAAGGCGTAAGGCAGGGGCACAAGTGCTGACAAGGCGTAAAGCAGGGGCACAAGTGCTGACAAGGTGTAAGGCAGGGGCACAAGTCTGGACAAAGGCGTAAGGCAGGGACACAGGTACTAGCTAGGTTTAAGGCAGGGGCACAAGTGCTGGCTAGGCTTAAGGCAGGGCACAAATGCTGGCTAGGCTTAAGGCAGGGGCACTGTAATACTATTGTAGGAACTCGAGGATTCTGATAGCGTGGGGCAATGAACAATCAGAGACGGGTTTCTTTGAATGCAAATAATGTATTTGTGAAACAGCAAAACACCCAAAACAATATTCAAACAACCCGTAGTGACATGCAATGAGTCCATATATATATATATACACAAGTCCAGTTATATGAATCCGGATATATAAGTCTTTGAACCTCTATAGCGAGGGTGGTAAAGTTCTTACGACGGAGTCCTCACACAAATGTGACCACAAGGTAAGTCTGATGCACAGGTAACGTGGCTGGATTTACACACTGCTGGTGTGTGAAGAGTCAGATCCAGGTATGCAGAAAACACAGGGAGGTCCAGGAACAAGTTAATCTCAGTTGTGGCTTAATTCAGTGAAGTCCAACAACAAGTTCATATGTCAGTAAGGTTCCAGTAACAGTTCCAACAGCTCTCACCAGAGGTAATGCACAAAGGGTTAAACAGCAACAGTTCAGAAACACAGTTCTTATCAAATGGAGTGAACCAAGGGTTAAATTCCCAAGTCAACAGTTTAGTGATAACACAGTACTTTGTGCAACTTACATATGCAGAGAATGTCCAGAGCCATGGGTAGAAACTGCTGTGGCTGAGAAACACCTGAAGATAAGGTTATGCACTTTCCTGGTAAATACACAAAAGATCTGTGAGGAACAAAGCAGCTGGGTTGCAGGGGAACAGAAGCAGAATACTCCAGCAGTGAAGCCAACACCTGAGCCAGGTTTTAAACAAACGAACAGGAAGTAGGGCACACAAAACAGCAAACTCCATTTTAACAAAGGGCAAAATCATTGACAAAGTTACCTAGAAAACCCGGAATACTGACAGGCACAAATGCTGGCTAGGCTTAAGGCAGGGGCACAAATGCTGGCTAGGCTTAAGGCAGGGCACAAGTGCTGGCTAGGCTTAAGGCAGGGGCACAAGTGCTGGCTAGGCTTAAGGCATGGGCACAAGTGCAGGCTATGCTTAAGGCAGGGGCACAAGTGCAGGCTATGCTTAAGGCAGGGGCACAAGTGCAGGCTATGCTTAAGGCAGGGGCACAAGTGCAAGCTATGCTTAAGGCAGGGGCACAAGTGTAGGCTAGGCTTAAGGCAGGGGCACAAGTGTAGGCTCGGCTTAAGGCAGGGGAACAAGTGCTGCCTAGGCTTAAGGCAGGGGCACAAGTGCTGGCTAGGCTTAAGGCAGGGGCACAAGTGCTGGCAAGGCTTAAGGCAGGGGCACAAGTGCTGGCTAGGTTTAAAGCAGGGGCACAAGTGCTGGCTAGGCTTAAGGCAGGGGCACAAGTGCTGGCTAGGCTTAAGGCAGGGGCACAAGTGCTGGCAAGGCTTAAGGCAGGGGCACAAGTGCTGGCAGGCTTAAGGCAGGGCACAAGTGCTGGCAAGGCTTAAGGCAGGGGCACAAGTGCTGGAAGGCTAAGGCAGGGCACAAGTGCTGGCAAGGCTTAAGGCAGGGGCACAAGTGCGCAGGCTTAAGGCAGGGGCACAAGTGCTGGCAGGCTTAAGGCAGGGGCACAAGTGTGGCAAGGCTTAAGGCAGGGGCACAAGTGCTGGCAGGCTTAAGGCAGGGCACAAGTGCGGCAGGCTTAAGGCAGGGGCACAAGTGCTGGCTAAAGTTGCTTAAGGCAGGGGCACAAGTGCGGCAGGCTTAAGGCAGGGCACAAGTGCGGCAAGGCTTAAGGCAGGGGCACAAGTGCGGCAAGGCTTAAGGCAGGGCACAAGTGCAGGCAAGGCTTAAGGCAGGGGCACAGTGCGGCAGGCTTAAGGCAGGGGCACAAGTGCTGGCAAGGCTTAAGGCAGGGCACAAGTGCTGGCAAGGCTTAAGGCAGGGGCACAGTGCTGGCTAGGCCATTAGGCTAAGGCAGGGGCACAAGTGCTGGCAAGGCTTAAGGCAGGGGCACAAGTGCTAGGCAAGGCTTAAGGCAGGGGCACAAGTGCTGCAGGCTTAGGCAGGGGCAAGTGCGGCAGGCTTAAGGCGGCACAAGTGCTGGCTAGCTTAAGGCAGGGGCACAAGTGCTAGGCAGGCTTAAGGCAGGGGCACAAGTGCTGGCTAGGCTTAAGGCAGGGGCACAAGTGCTGGCTAGGCTTAAGGCAGGGGCACAAGTGCTGGCTAGGCTTAAGGCAGGGGCACAAGTGCAGGCAAGGCTTAAGGCAGGGGCACAAGTGCTGGCTAGGCTTAAGGCAGGGGCACAAGTGCTGGCTAGGCTTAAGGCAGGGGCACAAGTGCTGGCTAGGCATAAACCAGTGGCACAAGTGCAGGCTAGCCATAAGGCAGGGGTACAAATGTAGGCTAGGCATAATGCAGGGGCACAAATGAAGGCTAGGCATAATGCAGGGGCACAAATTTAGGCTAGGCATAATGCAGGGGTACAAATGTAGGCAAGGCATAATGCAGGAGCACAAGTGCTGACAAGGCATAAGGCAGGGACACAATTGCTGTCAAGGCTTTTAGGCAGGGGCACAAGTGTTGACAAGGCATAAGGCAGGGGCACAAGTGTTAAACAAGGTGTAAGGCGGGGCACAAGTGCGGGAAAGGCGTAAGGCAGGGGCACAAGTGCGACAAGGCGTAAGGCAGGGGTATAAAGTCTGGCAAGGCATGAGGCAGGGGCGCATGGGCTGACAATGCATAAGGCTGGGGCACAAGTGTAGACAAGGCATAAAGCAGGGACACATGTTGCTGACTAGGCTTAAGGCAGGGCACAAGTGCTGGCTAGGCTTAAGGCAGGGCACAAGTGCTGGCTAGGCTTAAGGCAGGGGCACAAGTGCTGGCTAGGCTTAAGGCAGGGGCACAAGTGCTGGCTAGGCTTAAGGCAGGGGCACAAGTGCTGGCTAGGCTTAAGGCATGGGCACAAGTTCAGGCTATGCTTAAGGCAGGGGCAAAAGTGCACGCTATTCTTAAGGCAGGGGCACAAGTGCAGGCTATGCTTAAGGCACAGGCACAAGTGTAGGCTAGGCTTAAGGCAGGGGCACAAGTTTTTACTAGCTTAAGGCAGGGGCACAAGTGCAGGCTATGCTTAAGCAGGGCAAAAATGCAGGCTATGATTAAGGCAGGGGCACAAGTGCTGGCTAGGCTTAAGGCAGGGGCACAAGTGCTGGCTAGGCTTAAGGCAGGGGCACAAGTGCAGGTTATGCTTAAGGCAGGGGGCACATTGCTGGCTAGGCTTAAGGCAGTGGCACAAGTGCAGGCTAGGCATAAGGCAGGGGCAAAAAGAAAAAGCAAACCAGCTCACCAACTACCACGACAGGTGCACGGAACGAACGTCTGACGAACGTCCAGAGAAGTCCAAGAGAAAAGAGATGTTCCAGCTCCTTAAAATTCCAAAATGTTATTCGTCCATTCGATATAAAAACAGAGTGGTATATGCTCCATAGAGGAAGCCGCATACAGCAACGCGTTTCGATCAGTCTTGATGAAGATCGACTAATCGAAACGCGTTGCTGTATGCGGCTTCCTCTATGGAGCATATACCACTCTGTATTTTTATATCGAATGGACGAATAAAATTTTTGAATTTTAAGGAGCTGGAACATTTCTATAAGGCAGGGGCACAAATATAGGCAAGGCATAAGGCAGGATCACAAACATAGGCTAGGAAATATTGCAGGGGCACAAGTGTAGGCTAGGCTTAAGGCAGGGGCACAAATGCTGACAAGGCGTAAGGCAGGGGCACATATGCTGGCAAGGCGTAAGGCAGAGCACAAGTGCGGCTAGGCATAAAAGGGAGTGGCACAAGTGCAGGCTAGCATAAGGCAGGGGCACAAATATAGGCAAGGCATAAGGCAGGATCACAAAACATAGGCTAGGTATATTGCAGGGGCCAAATGTGTAGGCTATGTATATTGCAGGCACATAAGTGTAGGCTAGGCTTTAGGCAGGGGCACAAGTGCTGGCTAGGGTTTTAAGGCAGGGGCACAAGTGCTGGCTAGGCATAAACCAGTGGCACAAGTGCAGGCTAGCCATAAGGCAGGGGCACAAATGTAGGCTTGGCATAAGGCAGGGGTACAAATGTACAGTCATGGCCAAAAGTTTTGAGAATAACACAAATATTAATATTTTCACATGATCTGCTGCCCTCTGGTTTTATTGTGTTTTGACAGATGTTTTATCACAGACAGAAATATAATTGCAAACATATGAGTAAACAAAAGCTTACATTGACAGTTAGAATGAGTTAATGCAGCAAGTCAATATTTGCAGTGTTGACCCTTCTTCTTCAGGACCTCTGCAATTCACCCTGGCATGCTCTCAATCAACTTCTGGACCAAATGCTGACTGATAGCAGTCCATTCTTGCACAATCAATGCTTTTATTTTGTCAGAATTTTAGGTTTTTG